>JAVJIF010021859.1:0-67937 GCA_038442645.1 Agave tequilana | reverse complement strand
ATCAAGTTGAATATCAAAAGTAAATAGAAAGAACATGTAACGCCCCGATTTCACAGATACGGGGACGTCACTGCGACGTATATACGTAGGTCAGAAGAAGCCCCCACGTATATACGCTAAGCATAAAAGTACAACAAGGAATCAGAGTACAACACGAAGCGTGGTATACATACATATGCCAACATAACAGTACATATACAAAGCTATCACAGTATGATAAACAACTACACATTACATGTGTCTTTTATCATAAACAAGTCCAAAAGTAAAATATACAATATAAACACAAAATGCTCACGAGAAGGATGTAGATCTCGTGAGTCAAAAAGAGATGGCTGGCACGAAGGAACTGGAGCTAATCTGACTGCACTCTAAGGAAAGCTCAATCTACTGTGGATGGCTCCACTTCGATCCAGCTTCAAAACCTGAACATACAAATCCAAGGGAGTCAGGACCTCCCAATAATACACAGACTACAGCCAAATGGCTAAGAAACATGAATAAGAGGGTTAGAATCAGTATAAGAAACATGAACCAGCAAGTAATGGGAAGTATAACGAAATAAAGATGGAAAGACTGTGTGTAAGCTTGAGTTACGGCTTCACAATGACTAGTAAGTCGAAGGAATAATAACAAAGCGGTTATGATAGAAACATGTAAGAGGTAAAGCAGGAACTAGAATCATCATGTATCAAGTCTAACAAGAATACAGGAATCATAACAAGGAATATGACATAACAGGTATTTATAACAGAAATCATAACAGGTGTCTTATTATTATTACTCGTCTGACCCATATATCTAGGTATGTGTCTCGGTATATACCCGGTATATATCCCAACTCACATACATCCATATATAAGAAAGTCGAGGTTGTTATTGAAAACAACGGTTGTATCAACGAACTATGTTTACAGTGGGTCCCGTACATACCGGGACCACGGCCAAAGTTTGCTCCGTTGCATGGAAACGGAAGCCAGCCCCAAGGCTTATCCAGGAGGAGGGACTTATGTATGCCCGTTAAAACAGGAATGTAGGGAGCCAGCTCTCCCCTCGGTCCCCTGGTGGCCCTCAGGTCAGACCGGATATATAGTGCACAACCTAATGCCACTGTAAACACGAACATATATCGATATCCGCATGTTTCCCCCGACCCAATACAAGTGGTCCTTTTTAGGATTTAATAGTTTAATTATCACTTTACGGGAAATAACAGGAAATGGACATGATCAGGAATAAGGAGTACAGAAGCACTATATAGTCAGGTCACTGCATATAAAGCAGGGAAACAAGTTACTGATCATGGTACAAGATAACAAGTCAAGTTCCCGTAAGGATAATAATCACAAGTCGAGTGTATAATGCTGGGTATAGAGTGATAGCATGACAAGATGATGATATCCAATAAGTAACCAATCAAGTCAAGAGATTGATATTATTCAGGGCAAGTCATGTCATAACAAGTGGTTCTTACTAGGTAGTAACATGCCAAGTGGTCAGGTGATAACATAGTAGAAGTTAGATGATATACATGTGTTAAAAGGAAACATGAAACTGACAGTCTGAAGTAACGATATAGCAATGATAATATAATAGAAACCCAGAGTTCAATGACCTCGAAGGGTCAACCACGCATAGTGTACGATAAAGAAGTAGGCATAACACAGATAGAGTACATGAACAAGAATGAAACAAGCAATAGCATGTCAATGGAAATATGAAGTGACTAGAGATGACATACATCAAGTAATAGGTCATAAAGTACAAGTTATGAAGTACAAGTAAGAACAATATATAGTATATGTATCAAGGATAAGATACAAAGTCAAGGAGGTAATTAAGTATAACAGACAACCATAAGTTAGTCGACTAGGTTGAAATAGTAGTCGACTAATAGAAGGGTTAGTCGACTAGGAAAATGAGGTAGTCGACTAATACTGTGTTCCAGAGAGTTGGGTTTCTGTTTCATGAAGAGTTAGTCGACTAGGTAAAAAGGGTAGTCGACTAACAGGGAACTACAAGTCGACTAACAGATACTTAAGTCGACTAAGTTTGAGATACAGAGAGTTGAGTTTATTTCAGGAGTCGACTAGGGGAATTCTAGTAGTCGACTAGGGATATCTAGTCGACTGGTAAAAGGGACTAGTCGACTAAAACTGTGAAGTCAGAAAAGGCTACGTTTCAGCTAAGGGTTTCTAGTCGACTAGGTTCCAGGTCAAGTCGACTAATCATGGTCAAAAACAGAATACAGAGCAGAATCTGCTGGTTGTGTTGGATGGTCTAAAAATAGGATTTTTATGATATGAACACAAGATATGGAGATACAAGTATGCTTAGGAATGAAACAAGTCTTGGTGAGTAAAAATACTCACAAGGATTGGTTAGGTGAAGCTTTGTAGTCTTGAAAGGATCCCAAGGTGGAGATGATGGCCTCAATCCAAAAGTAGTTGTTGAAGTTGAAGTTGCTTGATGTGGAGAAGATGATCTTGGTGTTGCTTTGGGAGTTGGTGGTTGAAGATGAAGACCTTGATGATGCCCTAGATGAAGCTCTTGAAGTTGGAGGTTGAGTTGAGATGGAGGAGGATTTTGGTGAAGGGGATTTCTTTTGGTGAAGTGAAGAAAAAGAGATGGAATTGTAAAGGAATGTTTATATATGATTTGGAATTTGTGAAGGAAGTGAAATTAGAGTAGATGAGAGGGGTTATTTGCAAAGTGGAGGAGGGGGTGAGTGTCCTTCTCTTGGCCACTTGGCCGGCCATGGAAGAGAGAGAGAAAGAGAGATATTTTTGTGGGAAGTGTGTGGAAGAGTGTGGAATTATTGGAATTTTGGAAAATGGAAATGCTTTAGCTTGTGGAGGAAAGAAAGAAATAAAGGAAAAGGAAAAATGGAAAAGAAATTGAAATGAGAAGATATTTTCTTGGAATTAGAATTGGAAAATATTGAAAGGACAGATACCCGGGTTTAAATCGAGGATACGGAAAACATTTCGGAAAATACCGGAATCGTCTGAAATTCAAGTATCTCGGAACGACCCGAAATAATTATCAAAAATCCATAATATTATATTAAGAATAATAGTGAAATCCGTTTTAAGAAATACTTTATAGTTTTAAAACTAAAAATCCCGGAACCAGTTATCTACCGACTCCGTTGGAATTTTCATAAAATTATAAAATCCTCAGAAAAAGCATGTAGGTAGAAAATATTATTCTAAGAAATAAAGTCTAAAGAATCATTTAGAAATTCCAAACCGTTTGTGAAATAAAAATCTAGGAATCGGTCAACGGCACTGGCCGACACCGGTTTTGAAGAAATTCAATTTAATTCAAGAAAAATCCAGAAAATCACAAAAAATCTAATATATTGGAAAATAATATTTGAAACTGAAATCGGTCAATTCTACACATCAGAAAGACTAAATCGAAGAATATACTATGATCGGGCCTTCGGTTCAGACTAGGGCTGACTCCGAGTCCACGAATCCACATCCAAGGTAAAACAATCATATAAGGAATTCATAATACAGAATAAATACGGGAAACAAATCGAAAAATACGACCGAAAATCTGAATACGAAATTAAGTACGAATTCCGGGAACGGGGTATTACAGAACACCTCAGTTATCATTTTTATCTGGGGCAAATGCCAGATCTCCAGTTACAGTTCATGTCTCTTGATAATGTATGCGGTCAAAGTAACCAGAGTAATATCTCTTTTATGCGAGAACAAAGGTGTATGTTAGAGATATCAATGACAACACGTAACTCATGTGAAACATGTGATCCATGTGAAGACACCCCTCATGAAATCAACCAGATCCTAAAATACCTCCATGATTATAGGAACACATGGGACTCATGGGATTCATGCACCATGTGTTTCTCATTCTTTCTCTCAGTTAATATTTTCTTATTCTTTCTCTCAGTCAATATTTTCCTATTGTATCTCCTAAATCAGTGTAAACATATGACCAATATGTGTATATATATACAACCAAAAATCATAACTAATGGCATCTTATCTTTGCACAAATAAGTCTTCTTCTTCTTCTTATTTATCTGTGTACACTGAAAATTAAAATGCCTCGTTGGTGTGCCACTAAAAAAATCACAAAATTACAATGACAGTTGAGAGGTTATATTTTTACTAATTGTTAGAATATCTAATAATGTTTTTTTTTTTTGTGAGAAATAGAGGTAAATGTTGTTGAGTTGGATTTCGAACATATAGTCCCACATCGGCTTAGACATGTGGATGATCTTGGGTATATAAGAATTTGGGCTACTCCACAAACTGTTGGCCCAAAGGCATTCCACTCTAGTTTTGATGATGATTAACTCATGTAGTTATGTTACTAATAATCTTATGATGTTTAGTTTCAGATACTTAACCAAAATATTAGTAGGTGATTAGCTTCAACGAAGGTGTTTTGAAGCTTTTCACATGGTGATTCAAGAGCCCGAGCGTCAAAGTTCTTATGTAGCACTCGTTGGAGTCAAGCTCGGTGGATCACGGTTTGGATCTAGTCGACTTGGAGACGGCGCTCTACAAGAAGACCTCGGTACATAGTTTAGTTTATGTTTTAGATCCATTTGTTAAAGATTAGATAGTGTGATATGCTCAAGTTCACAACACACACACGTTTCATGTTTTGGTTTTGGTTTTCGGTTTTTGGTTTAACCGATCTTGATTTTCATGAATAGATAGAATCAAAACAAGTTTACTTGGTTTAATGTATATTAGCTTTGTTCTATATAGATCTATGCTTAAACTATTTAAACAAACTTAGTTTGATAGTCTATTTCATGAGTTTGGTGTTTTGGTATTTTAACAAAACATATTTTTGAATTTTTAGTCAAAAACATTGATATATATATATATATATATATATCTTTCATGTATATTGGATTATATCCATATACAACATGCCTAAATGTTGTTTCATATCATGTTTTTGTATTTGGATGAGTTTTGGACAAGATGAATTTTCAATTCAAAAATCCAAGTTTTAGAAAATACAGGTTTTGGTTTTCGGCAAAATTTCTAAGTTACAAAAATAGTTCAAAATGTTTGTAATATGGTTTAATTTTACTCAAACATGTTTGTATATCAATGTATTATACTGAACTATTTTTGTGGATTTTTAGATATTTTATGGGATTTATTTGGTAATTAAAAACCTAGTTTTCTAAACCCTTAAAAACCCTGCCAGGCTCTGGCGGTCGACCGATCGGTCGACCGGACCAGGAGCCGGTCGACCAGAACGGTCGATTGGACGTGCACACAAACGTGCATGCAGCCAGCCCTTTGGGCCGATCGACCGAGCGGTCGACTGACTGAAGGCAACCCACTCTCGGGTTGCCCCGGTCGACCGGCCAGAGAGCCGTTGCTCTCTGGTTCAGGGCCCAGTCGACTGGGCGGTCGACCGGAAGGCTCAATGGTCAAAAATTTGACCGTTGGCCGGTCGACCGGAAGGTCAAAATTGACCTGTCTACCAGCCAACGGGCAGAATTTTCTATGGGCTATAAATACCCCATTTGAGAGAGGTTTTGGTTAAGATTTTCAAGAGCAAAATTTCACCTATTCTCTAGTTTTTTAAAAGCAAGTTTTCAAAAGAGTTTATTGGTTTTAAAGATCATTCTTTATTTGTTTTAAAGTGTTGGAAAATTCAAAGAAAAAGAGAGTATTTGGGAATTGGTTTTTGTTCTCTAATTCTATATCTATCTGGTGATTTTTCCAAGTGTTTTTCTTTGTTGTTCTCATTTCCAAACACTTTATTTTCTCACTTGAGCTTATCATATCTACCTATCTATTAGGATCTTTGTGTAAGTGACAAAGAATTGGTTTGTGGTCTTTTGATCACCAAGTTGTAACCCTCCTAACCTGTGATATCCCTCTTGTGTAGAGGTTGATTTTGGAGTGGTGGTTAGCTCCCTCTAGTGAGAGGTGAAGTTGTGGTTGGCTCCCTCTAGTGAGAGGTGGAGATTGTGTTTAGCTCCCTCTAGTGAGAGGTGGAGTTTGTGTTGGAATCCCTCAAGTGTGAGGTGATTGATTTGTATTGGCTAAGTGCCTACCCTCTTGTGTGAGGTGGTGTTTGTGTGCCTTTGTGCCTAGCCTCTAGTGAGAGGTTGTTTCGGTTGAGAGAGGAGTTGTGTACTCCCAATTGTAATTACCTCAAATCCTCAGTGAAGGTTCCCTGTGTGGGAGTCCTGTGTGGACAAGTGGATTGGAAATCCTTCTGTGTGAAAGCGGGGATATAGAGCTGTGTGCTCGAACCTCGAAACATATTCGTGTGTTTGCGTTTGATCCATTGACTCTTACTCTCTCTCTCTCTCTCTCTCTCTCTCTCTCTCTCTTTATATTGTGCCTTGCATCATTTCATATTGATCATTCATAAATTATATGCTTGGCTTGTTTGTGTGTGCCTCACTTGTGCTTAACCACGAGAGCTTCATATAGCGCCTCAACTCTTAGTCAGAGGAATCAAGAGGAGTTAGTCTAGAGCCCTTCACCGGAATTCGGCTACACTCGTTGGTTGCATTAAATGTTGTTGCAATTAAGTTTTAATTTCCGCATTTAGTTCATTAGATTAGCCGTACACCTATTCACCCCCCTCTAGGTGTACTTTCAATTGGTATCAGAGCCTACGCTCCTGATAGTTGGTTTAACCACCTAGGAGTATGATCTTGGTTAGCTAATCTATCATTTACATTTGCACACTTATATTGTTTACACACACTCATGAATTGCCTGTCACCCCCATGTTTGATGTCTCCAACATTGACATGTGAAAATTTAGGATGTCCATGTACCTAAAAACCTTAGGCTTGGATGTTTTCCTTGCCGCTACCAAGAAATCCTATCTTGGTAATAGCAAGCATACAGAGGCCAATGCACAAGCCCTTGAGGCACTTAGAAGCACGCTTAATAAAGAATATTTGTGCTTAGTTTCTAACTGTGATTCCGCCTTTGTAGTGTGGAACACGTTGACCTCCTCCGAGCTACAAACGCCCAACATAATGGAGAATGAATCTAGTGGAGAATCTGAGTAATAAGGCTACATGGTCCAAGGGAATGACTCCCTTGAGGTATATTCGGAATCTCAATTAGATAATGATGATGCTAGTTCTTTAAGTAATGACTATGTTGATCCCAATGCCTTGAATGAAGAACTTTCTATTGTATGTGAAAAATTGCTAGAAACATATAATCTTTTGAAAAGGAAGAGTTTTGAACTAAAAGATGAAAATAAGAATTTGTGTTCAAAACTAGAATTAGTTTTACAAGAGAAGGAAGAGATTTCGAGTGAACGTGACTCACTTAAATCTCAACTAGATCTTGCCCTAAAGGAAAATGAATTTTTGAAAAATAAAAATGATTGTAATGATATTTTGAAGAAAAATGAAAACTTGTCTTCAAAAGTTGATTTTGTTGTAAAAGAAAATGAGTCTTTGAAAATAAAAATTGCTTCTATTTCAAAGGAATTGAAAGATTGTTTAAAGAAAATATTTCTTTGAAAAATGATTTTGATTCACATGTTTGCCATGCTAGTGTAGCTTCACATTCTAACTCACCTATTGCATGCCACACTTCTTCTTCAATTGAAAATGATATAAATTTGTTAAAGAAGAATATGGATTATTTGGGCTCCACTTTGAGCTATTGTGCTTTGAACCACACACGCTTGGAATTCATGTTTCGCAAGAAATAAATTCCATCTATGCATGCACACAAATCACGGCATACACATGCTCCTCACGGCCACACTCATCACACATTGTATACTCATGTGTACACTTGTACACATTGTGGACGTAAGGGCCACCTTTCTAAATTTTGCTATGATAAGATACATGATGTAAATTTAGCAACTAAATTTGTTTGGGTTAGGAAAAGAACTAACCCCCATGGACCCAAAAGAGTGTGGGTACCAAAGACCACCTCTATGCTATTTGATGTAGATGTGGGCTCTCGCATGAAGTGAGAGCGACGGTACCTTGAGGTGGATGCGTTCCGAGCTTAAAGAGGACAATTTGGATGCATCACTTTCAAGGGGAGTTTGGTGGGAGGACCTCTTATTTTGGAGTTATGGAGATGTGCCCTATTAGTTTGGGAACGATCTCTTACTCCTTATTTATGTTTACATGCTTTTCATATCATTGTTTTTAGCATGTCTTGATATTTCATGATTAATATGTTATATGTCATAATATTTAGATTAGTGATATACATGTTTAGTTATTTGAGACACCCATGTTTAATATGGATTTATATCTTTGTGATCTCATATTTGTTTTAACTAATGTATATGTCCTAGATCTATGCATGTGCATGTACATAATAATCATATGTATGTTTATGAGTTTTTGTTTGTTTTCTATGCTTCATATTTTGATTACATGTTTAGATGTTAGTTTTCATTAAAACTTGGATATATACTTGTACAATTAATGAGCCACAAATAGACTATTATATGTTTGTGCTAGAACGCTCATTTGTACCCATTAGATGTACCAGTATAGCCTAGTTTTAATGATTCATGTATTTGACTTGTATTCTCATATTGTACATGTTTTTCATGTTTATGTTTTACCTTCATGTATATGTCTAATTTGTCCAAACTATTGGCTATACATATACATCCCTTGAGCCGCTTGTCTTCATGCATATACTTTTGTGGACTCGTTTATATTTGGATATGTATGTATACAGTAGTTTGTACATGACATACATATACCTTGAAGGAATTTTGTATTTGAATTTGATTGCCTATTTTCATGACTTGTCTTTCACAAAACTTGTACACTCATATTCTTGATGTTTTCTCATGATTTTATTTTCATGAGTATAATTTGTGCTTTATAGATTACGAGTGTTTAGTGATCATGTGATTTACATAGTTTTCATGGAATATATTTTGTTGTATTCCTTACTTGAAGGATTTCGTACTAGTTACAAATTTTTCTTTTAACTAGTTCGTATTCTTCATTATGGTAGAGTTTTTCAAACATACTATATTTTAAACCTATTTTTGAAAACCCTACTCATTAAGGGCGGTTGGTTGGGCGACCATGCCTTGTATGTTCATATTGAAAATCCTTTTAAACATGTGCATGAAATGGGTGGAAGGTAATATGAGTTATACACTTGATCTTATTGTGTTTCAATTGGTATCATTGGATCTTTTCAATTTGTATCACTATTGACATTTTTTTTTGTATACTTATATATGTTTCTATATATGTATGATTACACTTCAAATAGTATCAATTTCGATTGGTATTCAATTTTTCATACATATATATGATTTATTTGTGCTTACTATATCTCTATATCCTTGAGTACAAATTTTGGTTATACTAAGCTTGATTTCAAATGACTATTATATTTCAATTGATTATGTTTCAATTGGTATCTTATACAAACTTATGCATCATTTTATTTGGCATTTCATAAAGGGGGAGAAAATTCATATTTCACCTTTCAATTGGTTTTGGTATTCTACTCCCACACTTTATGTTGAAAAATGATTGAAAAAAGGATATTGATTATTTTTGGTATCATATTCTTTTGATGAAAAATTACTTTCAATTGGTACTAATCTTTTCAAATTGGTATCAAGATTACCTATAAGTTTTACTTTCAATTGGTATTTAATTGGTATTTACTTACAATTGGTATCAATTGGTATTTAAATCTATATTAAGAATATTTATTTTATGTACCACATTATGTACATTCAATTGGTTTATTTCATTGATATCATGATGCACTAAATTGATATTTTTTTTCTTACAATTGGTATTAAGAAAGTTTTGTTTTGATTTCACCCCTCATTGGTTTTTTGTTTAAGACAAAAGGGAGAACATTGTTTTCTTTGACCCCTTTGTTGATGATTGACAAAAAGGGGGAGAAAGATTTTGAGTTTATATATGCATATTTGTGTTTTTGCATATATTGAGCTTATGTATATAAGAAAAATGATTTTGAGAGTTTAAATAAAAAGGGGGAGAAGGTTTTTGAAACATATGTTTGATTTATGCATGTTTCTCTCTCCTAGTTGTTGCATACATTTGTTTAATATCATGTGCTTCATTAAATATCTTATTTTTTTATTGCTATACATGAGTTAAGGGGGAGCTTCTTTGAAGCTTAACTTTAATCCATGCATATATAACTCCATGAGTTTTGTCATCATCAAAAAGGGGGAGATTGTTGGCCCAGAGGCCTTCCACTCTAGTTTTGATGATGATTAACTCATGTAGTTATGTTTACTAATAATCTTGTGATGTTTTGTTTCAGATACTTAACAAAAATATTAGTAGGTGATTAGCTTCAACAAAGATGTTTTGGAGCTTTTCACATGGTGATTCAAGAGCCCGAGCGTCAAAATTCTTATCTAGCACTCGTTGGAGTCAAGCTCGGTGGATCATGGTTTGGATCGAGTCGACTTAGAGACGGCGCTCTACAAGAAGACCTCGGTACATAGTTTAGTTTATATTTTAGATCCATTTGTTAAAGATTAGATAGTGTGATATGCTCAAGTTCACAACACACACACGTTTCATGTTTTGGTTTTGATGTTCGGTTTTTGGTTTAACCGATCTTGGTTTTCATGAATACATAGAATCAAAACAAGTTTACATGGTTTAATGTATATTAGCTTTGTTCTATATACATCTATACTTCAACTATTTAAACAAACTTAGTTTGATAGTCTATTTCATGAGTTTGGTGTTTTGGTATTTTAACAAAACATATTTTTGGATTTTCAGTCAAAAACATTGATATATATATATATATATATATATATATATATATATATATATATATATATATATATATATATATATATATATATATATTATATATATATATATATATCTTTCATGTATATTGGATTATATCCATATACAACATGCCTAAATGTTATTTCATATCATGTTTTTGTATTTGGATGAGTTTTGGACAAAATGAATTTTCAATTCAAAAATCTAAGTTTTAGAAAATACAGGTTTTGATTTTCGGCAAAATTTCTAAGTTACAAAATAGTTTAAAATGTTTGTAACATGGTTTGATTTTGCTCAAACATGTTTGTATATCAATGTATTATACTGAACTTTTTTTTGTGGGATTTATTTGGTAATTAAAAACCTAGTTTTCTAAACCCTTAAAAACCCTGCCAGGCTCTGGCGGTCGACCGACCGGTCGACCGGACGTGCACACAAACGTGCACGCAGCCAGCCCTTTGGGCCGGTCGACCGAGCGGTCGACTGACTGAAGGCACCCACTCTCGGGTTGCCCCGGTCGACCGGCGGTCGACCGGCCAGAGAGCCGTTGCTCTCTGGTTCAGAGCCCGATCGATCGGGTGGTCGACCGGAAGGCTCAACGGTCAAAAATTTGACCGTTGGCCGGTCGACCGGCCAGTCGACCGGAAGGTTAAAATTGACCTGTCTGCCAGCCAACGGGCAGAATTTTCTATGGGCTATAAATACCCCATTTGAGAGAGGTTTTGGTTAAGATTTCAAGAGCAAAATTTCACCTATTCTCTAGTGTTTTAAAAGCAAGTTTTCAAAAGAGTTTATTGGTTTTAAAGATCATTCTTTATTTGTTTTAAAGTGTTGGAAAATTCAAAAAAAAAAGAGAGTATTGGGAATTGGTTTTTGATCTCTAATTCTATATCTATCTAGTGATTTTCTCAAGTGTTTTTCTTTGTTATTTTCATTTCCAAACACTTTATTTTCTTACTTGAGCTTATCATATCTACCTATCTATTAGGATCTTTGTGTAAGTGAGAAAGAATCGATTTGTGGTCTTTTGATCACCAAGTTGTAACCCTCCTAACTTGTGATATCCCTCTTGTGTAGAGGTTAATTTTGGAGTGGTGGTTAGCTCCCTCTAGTGAGAGGTGAAGTTGTGGTTGGCTCCCTCTAGTGAGAGGTGGAGATTGTGTTTAGCTCCCTCTAGTGAGAGGTGGAGTTTGTGTTGGAATCCCTCAAGTGTGAGTGATTGATTTGTATTGGCTAAGTGCCTACCCTCTTGTGTGAGGTGGTGTTTGTGTGGCTTTGTGCCTAGCCTCTAGTGAGAGGTTGTTTCGGTTGAGAGAGGAGTTGTGTACTCCCAATTGTAATTACCCCAAATCCTCAGTGGAGGTTCCCTGTGTGGGAGTCCTGTGTGGACAAGTGGATTGAAAATCCTTCTGTGTGAAGGCGGGGACGTAGAGCTGTGTGCTCGAATCTCGAAACATATTCGTGTGTTTGCGTTTGATCCATTGACTCTTACTCTCTCTCTCTCTCTTTATATTGTGCCTTGCATCATTTCATATTGATCATTCATAAATTATATGCTTGGCTTGTTGTGTCTGCCTCACTTGTGCTTAACCACGAGAGCTTCATATAGCGCCTCAACTCTTATTCAGAGGAATCAAGAGGAGTTAGTCCAGAGCCCTTCACCGGGAATTCGACTACACTCGTTGGTTGCATTAAGTGTTGTTGCAATTAAGTTTTAATTTCTGCATTTAGTTCATTAGATTAGCCGTACACCTATTCACCCCCTCTAGGTGTACTTTCACAAACAAGTTAACCTTTTGAGATGGTGTCCCAAGTCCTTACAAGTGATATCGAAGCCATGCCCGAACTTAGCTATTTTTGAGTGAAGTTCAACCCCCAGGGGGCAAAAAACGCAGTAGGCCCCCTCTTGAGGATTTGGTATCGGTGCTTCTGCTTCACGTAAGGCGTGTTCGCCCTCCGCGCAGTGAAGAGGAGTAATAGGCTGCAATATGTGCTTCATGTAAGGCGTGTTTACCTCCTTGTAGTGAAGAGTTGTGATCTTGATGGAGCATATGGTCTTCCAGATGTGAAAAAAAAATGAGCTTGCATATGGAGACTCTTTTTTCGAGGGGAGGTTGTTGAGTAGGATGCCAAACAAACAGTTCCACATCTCCTAGACATGGGTATGATCTTGAGTATATACGGATTTTGGCTACTCCACCAAGTAGGTTAACCTTTTAGGATGGTTCCCCAAGTCCTTATAAGTGGTATCAGGTTCATGCCCTCAACTTAGCTGTGTGTGGATAAAGTTAAACCCCAAGGTGCAAAAGGCGCAGTAGACCCTATGAAGCTAGTTGGGCTTTCAAGGATTTGGCAGCGGTGCTCCTGTTTCACGTAAGACGTGTCCGCCCTCTACGCAGTGAATAAGAGTAATAGGCTACAACTTCTGCTTCATATAAGGTGTGTTCGCCCTCCGCGCGTTGAACGATTGTGATCTCCGTGGAGCATATGGTCTTCCAGGTGTAAAGAAAAGATGAGCTTGCAAGGAAACTCTTTGTTCATGGGGGATTGTTGAGTTGGATGTCAAACAAACAATCCCGCATCAACTAGACATGGGGATGTTCTTTGGTAAATAAGGATTTAGGTTATTCTACCTAACATGTTAACCTTTTGGGATGGTATCCCAAATCTTTACAAGTGGTATCAGATCCATGTCCCAAACTTATCTATATGTGTGGGTGAAGTTTAACCCCCAGGGCGCAAAAGACGCAGTAAGCCCTGTGAAGCTAGTTGGGCTCTCGAGGATTTGGCTTATCACCTATTCACCCCCCTCTAGGTGATTTCAGTGTGGTGCTCTCTGGAGCGAATCTTTGCGTCACCCTCCAGAGCTAGAGTATAGCAACTCAAATATCAGCTGCACACCGTCAAGATGTACAACTCTTCTATGTCAGAGTACATCCAGTCTGTCAAGTCCATCGTGGACAACCTGGAGGCAGTGGCTAATCCAGTTACCGACTCCGACCTCGTCTCTACCTTGCTCAATGGTCTGTCTCCCGAATATGACTCGTTCGTCACCTCTGTCAACACATGAGTCGACCATGTACTGTCAGAAGAACTCATCAGCCTCATGCTTAGCCAGGAGATTTATCGTGGGCGTGCTATCACTTCACCAGACTCCACAACCCTCATCTCCCCTTCTCCTGTGGTTAATATTGTTTCCCGTACTCCAAGCTACCATTCAGCTCTATCTTTCTTCTGTGGTCGTGGACGTGGACGTGGCCGAGACAGGGAGTGCGGTCGTGGTCGTGGACGTTCCTTATTACCATCACATCAGTCCACCGTGGCCAACCTCAATGCCAGATTTGCAATCGTTTTGGCCATTATGCTAACCAATGCTACAATTGTTATGATGATTCGGCTAGCCCAACTGCTCTTCTCCACTCTTATGAGAATAGTCCAGTCGATCCCAACTGGTATGTTGACTCTGGAGCCACTCATCACCTAACAGCTGACTACGAATCTGGCGGTTCACTCCGAATATCAAGGACCCGACAGAGTTCGCATGGGTAACGAGACAGGTTTACCTATCTGAGTTACTGGTGTTTCTTTATTGTGTTCTCTTGTTTCTTTCTTTGTCTTGAAAAACCTTTTACATGTTCCTGATATCACCAAAAATCTTCTGTCTGTTAGTCAATTTACTGCTGATAATAAGTCCTTCTTGAATTTCACGCTGACTCTTGTTTTATCAAGGATCTCTCAACTCGGAAAACTCTACTGCGGGGACAATTTAAGGATGGTCTGTATGTCTTCTCCCTGGGGAATCAAAACTTCACCGCCTCTCCCCAGGCTCTTCTCGATGAGCGTGCATCTTCCTCCGTCTGGCATGAGTACCTAGGTCATCCCTCCACCAGAGTTGTCTCCAGTGTTTTATCTCAGCATCAGCTTCCTTTCCTCCCTGACCGTGCTAGTATCCCTCTCTGCATCCCCTGTCAGCAAGGAAAAAGTCACCGTCTTCCTTTTTTGTCATCTTTCACGATTGCTACTTCTCCTTTGAGCTTATTCACTCCGATCTATGGGGTCCGTCTCCTGTGTCTGCTATAAGTGGTCATCGTTATTATATTAGCTTTGTAGATCACTATAGTAAGTATGTTTGGATTTATCCCTTAATAAATAAAAGTGATGCTTTCTCCATTTTTCTTGAGTTCAAAATTCATGTAGAATTTTTTTGGGCGTTCCATTAAAACACTCCAAACTGATGGTGGTGGCGAGTTCATCAAATTTAAACCTTACTTGTCTTCTCAGGGTATCGCTCATCGCTTATCCTGTCCACACATTAGGATCCAAAATGGCACCGCAGAAAGAAAGCACCGTCACCTTGTCGAGACCGGCCTTACTCTTCTGGCTCGGTCAAATGTTCCACTTCATTACTGACCTTATGCTTTCCAAACTGCCTCATTTCTCATCAATAGAATGCCCACCCCCGTCCTCCATAATCTATCTCCTACCAGAAATTATTTCATAAAGCACCTGACTACCTATCCTTACGAATTTTTGGCTGTGCTTGCTACCCTCATCTGCGTCCATACCAAACTCATAAGTTTAGTTTTCGGTCCAGTCAATGTGTCTTCTTAGGTTACTTGGCTTCACATAAAGGTTATCAATGTTTGCATGTCCCCTCTGGTCATATTTACATCTCTCGGGATGTTGTGTTCGACAAATCTTCCTTTCCTTTCCATTCTCCTCTGTCCTCCCTCTCTCCCCCTACTCCCACGCCTTCACCACTGATCCCCATCTCCATGCCTCTGTTACCTTCCATTGTTCCAGTCCTCTCTTCTTATGCGGGCCCACCATTGACTTTTCTCCTCCTCCACTACCACCTCCATCACATACTCCTTCCCCACCACCTCCACCAGCACCCGCCGATGAGTCCTCCTCGTCCTCATCCTCAGGCTCTCCCAGTCCCTCTCCTACCAGGACCCACCATATGGTCATCAGAACACAGGATAACACCAGAGCACCAAAAGTCTAGCTAGCCACCCGGTATCCCATGCCTACCTGTCTCATGGCTGACTTGGCCACGGCTCCTGTCGAACTCACATATTTCACGCAAGCTTCTAAAGATCCCAAGTGGCGCTAGACAATGGACACTGAGATAAATGCCTTACTTAAGAATAAAACCTGGTCCCTTATGCCATACCACCCTTCCATGAATCTGGTTGGATGTAAATGAGTTTTCAAGTTAAAACATAAATGTGATGGTTCTGTTGACAGGTATAAGGCCCGCCTGGTGACCAAGGGTTTTCATCAACAATCAGGATTAGACTATGGTGAGACATTCAGTCCGGTCATCAAACCGACCACTGTCCGTACCGTGTGCAGTCTGGCCGTCTCCAAGGGATGGTCTATTCGACAGTTAGATGTGAACAATACATTTTTTTAGGGTTTTTTTTTTATTGAGACGGTCTACATGGAACAACTTTCGGGGTTCATCAATCCCACTCATCCCAATCATGTATGCATCTTCTTCTTATTTATCTGGAACCACCTTCCAATATTGTGGACAGAACAGTTCCCTACTTTGTACTGTCCATGAAGTGAGTTGGATGGAGGATTGCTTGTCAATCTAAATATATTCTAAAGTGTAAAATATTTGAATGCAAATAAGAATGGCTGGAAACCGAAGCAATATTGCTTGCTTTTATATCTTATAGAAAAGAATGTGCAAATGCTTCTTGCTTGAAGTTCAAGAAAGAATATTTGAGATTAGGCTTTTCAGTACTGATTATAATGATATATAAAGTACTATGATGATAACAAAGCTTTTATCTGAAGAATTTGTCTCGGTACATAAATTCTTTTTCCTTGTCCTTTATTCAGATAAATAAACAGATTTTATAAATTTTCCTTATTTCTTTCATTCATATTTATTTAGGCTTATTTGTGGGGGGAGAAGATAAAAGATGGAGCTTTTAACTCAATAGAAAAATAGCAGAGAATGTCGGGCAGTCGAGCGAGCGATCGAAAGCAGCTTGCAATGGAACGTGCACAAACATCCACAAAGGAGGAAACAAACTAGGCGGTCGACCAAATGTGGAGGGCAGTCGACTGCACGGTCGACCGACTGGCACTGAAGTTTTAATAGAGAGTTGCGTTTGTTGGTCGACCGCAAGGAGCCGGTCGACAGCAACTCTGAGTTATTTTTAGAGTTTTGTTTTGATGCAATTTTCATATCCGATTTGGTTTTCTTCAATTAGCTCTCTCCTCTGGCTATATAAGGAGGATTTCTGCATCTTAATTGTTATCGATATGAGTATCGATTTAAAGATCGGTTGTTGAATCAATTATTGGGAGTTCTAAGATTAGTTTGTTTGAGAGAATTTTATGGTTAATTTGCGTAGATTCTCAATTTGGATTTCTGAATAAATTTGTAACTCTTATAACTCTGTTAGTTTGAATAAGATCTTCTCCCTTTTGCCTCGAGGATGTAGGTAAGTTTCCGAAACTTGTTAAATCGTTTGTTTCTCTCTCTCTCTTTTATATTTTTGTTCACAATACATTGGTTCGTGATTGATTTGGCATTGAAAATATTGATTTTGGTGTGATTGGTTGTTAGGAAATCTCAGCAAGTGGTATCAGAGCATCCAAGTTCAGCCAGGGTCGTCTGTCGATTCCAAGAGGATCGTGATTCGTTTGGCGGAGATCGTGTGTCGATCTCGGAGCAGCGTTGAACTATTTGTGAGATCGTATGTCCATCCCAGAATAGTATTGGAATGTGCGTTGGGATCATTGTTTGGGTGGAGTAGATCATTCGAAACTCGTCTAGGGTTTCACTTTGAGGTAAAGTTTCGACCTTTATCTAAATTTGGATCTATTCCTCTTGTTTTTTTGGCATAGTAGTGGATTTTTTGGAGGATATGGCTGGAGTTAATCAGTCTACGGTGAAGATCGTGAACATCTACCAATCGAAAATCGATGAAGTTTGATGGCAAGAACAATTGAAAGGACAAGGGAGATGTTGATAAGTCCAAAACTGATAAACATCAATTGGAAAAGAATAAGTCTGCTTACTGTAGAGAGGAACAACACTGAAAAATTAATTGTCCTAAACTCAAGAAGGAGTCAAAATCAGAGTCCAAAATCGTAATGGCAGTTGGTAAAGATTATGACTCATCTAGTTATTCACTTTCTATCACCCTATTATTTATTGTTCAGAGAGATTTGAGTGGATTTAGATACGGGTGCTACCTATCACATTATTTCCAAACAGGAGCGATTTGCTAATTTTGAAAAACTAGATGGAGGCTTGGTGATGTTCGACGATGGACCCACATGTCAGATTGAAGGATAGGTACAGTTTACATCAAGTTGTGTGATAGGATGATAATAGAGTTAAAAGATGTGACGTATGTACCTCAGTTGAATAGAAATTTAATTTCAGTTGGAGCTTTAGGAGCGCAGAGCCTAAGAGGACTCTTGGAAAAGGTGTTCTTAAGATGTTCAGTGGCTCATTGATAGTTTTGAAAAACATTCGACGCAACAACTTGTGTAACGCCCCGATCTCAAGGATACGGAGACGTTATGGCGACGTACATACGTAGGGTGAAAACACCCTCGCGCGTACGTTAAGCCTCAGTATAGGACATATCCTTCAAATACACAAGGGTTCCAGCATTAAATAAGTACAAGAATACCTGTAGAAAAGATTAGTGAGCATGATAGATAAAGAAACATGGACAAATAAGGAAGTAAGATAAAAGAATCAAGATACCTATGAATCGTATGGGTGACAAGTCCCCTATGTTAATCCAATGACATATCTGACAGTATGATATCTCGAATCTCCAACCTGGGCACGCAAACTCAGGGTCGTCAGAAAGCGACCTAATGAGTGGTAAAATGAAGGAAGCAGTAATATATACGATAGTAATACAAACATGATAATAATATATAATACATGAATCTGTACCAGTGATACCATATAGTAGGCATATAATAAGCAATAGAAATATATCAACATGTCATATACTTTACCTAGCAGGTTATCATCGGGTCATGTCTACAGTAGTCTCATATTTGTATATAATAAACACTGTTGACGTGATGCATGTGACCATGTAGATGAAGTATGCAACCATTCTATAGCGATGTGAGTATACGGGAATAGTGTTTATAGGATATACAGGAACTAAAGGCATGCAATGCACAGTATACATGTACATGAAGAGTGTGTCACCACATGAAGTATAACAAGTATCAGGTAATGTAGCAAAGTCTACAGGTAATATGATAGTTGATAAAATATCAGGAATAGTAACAAATACAACTACACAATAGTATACATGTATCAGGCAAGTAATGTTATTTATACAATAATAACAATCAGTACCACCTGGTATTTTAATCAATCTCTTCCAGTGTCCCATACCACTGGCAGTTCATACTAGAGCCCGCACTCCAGTCGAACCCATCCGGACATGGCATACGGGTACCATTATCCAAACGAGAGAGTGACCAAATAACAAGTGTTCCTGACGTCACTATTGTTTATACTGTTTTATTATGTTAATTAGAAACCAACTGGTCGAGGAGCTCTAGTCAGGTGGGTGTATCCCGTGCATACTCGGGACAACGGCCTTAAACAGACCCCTGGCTGCTGAGACCAGGACCAGCCCGCTAAGGCTGTAACATGTAACGGGAACTCAATGAGCTAAAACAATAACGGGAAACGAGAGCTCATGAGTTATAACAGACGGTAGCCAGCACTACCCCGTTCCCTGCAGTGGGACAAACAATGGATCCAGACATCCACCCGAAAGATCTAGTCAACCGTCAAGTCTCCCCAACCCCATCTTATATCTCATACATTGCATGTACACTGGGTATCAGGAACAAGAACAGTACATGATACATGTAACACGATAACAGGACATGAGCTCTGTTGATAGCACGAAACACGATAACGGGAAACGAAAAACAATAGATGTGGGATTCTAGAGGCGGCCCCCGTGGCTTGGATCCCGTGGCACTTAGTTCCACATATCGCATATCAACAGCTCATGTATTCAGTAACGGGAATAGCAGTAACGGGAAACAATCATGCAACAGGAAGACATGAATATACATGTAATATAAACAGTGATCCATATGACAAGAATATAGAAACAATATATACATGCGTAACAGTGATGTGTAAACAGGACATAACTGTGTACCGAGCATCCATGTAACGATGATAACAATAATATGAAATGCAGTATTCCGTGAATTGGTATATCCGAGTACCAGTGGAACATATATGTATAGCAATAATCCGTGTAACATATCTGTGTATCACTAGTACATGTAATAACAGTGTCAGTGTATAATGTAATATACCATGTCTAGTGAACTACAGTTTCCGGGTAATGATGATACCAGTGCATGAAATAACGGTGTCTAGCATTCATGTCTAGTGACAGTGTAGTGTAATAGAGTATCTGTGGATCAGTATACATGTAACGATAGTTATCTAACTGTGATACAATACATGAAATAATAGTGTCCAAGCATATGGTGAACAAATGGCTCGAATGTCAGTGGCTGTGCAGGTATGTTGACTGTGTCAGAGTTATATATTTCAGTATTATTGTAATTATTATTAAATCACCTATAGTTATATTAAATCAGGAAACAACTTGCAATATTATAGTTTATTCCTATTACAAGGTACAAGTTATTAATTAACAGTTACACTGATTTATCCATAATCAAGATTTATGGCTGAAAGCAATCAATCAATTTAGGATCTCTATATAAATACAATTTATAAAAGAAAATACTCACAAACTAGTCACGAAAATGTAGCTCTCTTTCCCACGATCGCAACGGGTCCAGAATCGTCCAATTCGGAGTCCGGATGCTCCAGATATCGCCCGAACACTAAAAGTAATAGGAATGATCAAATATGTAATAAAAATATCTTAAATGCAATTAATAAGAATTAGCAGGGGGTTTTCTATAATCTTACCTTTATTGGATTTTGGATGCGGGTTTGGGCTCTTAACGGGTCGGGTTTGGATCCACAACCCATACCCATAAATTAAGTAATGGGTTATTGGGTTATAAGGCTAACGGGTTTGGGTTCCAAACTAACCCCATAGGGTTAATGGGTTCGGGTTCATGCCCGAACCCAATAGCCAGCAGCAGCAGCATTTGCTGCTGCTGTGCTCGCGCACAGGCCGGCCAGCTGGTGCTGGCCGGCGGCGAGGGAGGCCCGCCGGCGGCGGTCCCGGCTGCCGGCGGTGCGGCGGTGGTTCAGATAGAGAGAGGGTGAGGAGAGAGATGAAAAGAGAGAGGAAGAGGGGGAAAATAAGAAGAAAAAGAAAAGAAAGAAAAGGAGAAGAAGAAGAGAAGGGGCGGCGGTGGCGCCAGCCGGGGGCGAGGCGCGCGCGGTTGGGGCGCGCGCCACCGGCAGGGCTCCGGGCTGGGCCGCGGCAGCGCCTGCGGTGCATGGCCGGGCCGCGGGCGTGGGTCAGGCCCACCCTAGGCCTGGAGAGAGAGAGAGAGAGAGAGAGAGAGAGAGAGAGAGAGAAGGGGATGAATTGGAGGAAGAGAGAGAGAGAGAGAGGGAAGAGAGAGAGAAAAGAGAGAGGAGAGCGAGGCTGTGTGACTGAGAGAGAGAGAGTTGGTTTAAAAAGAAGAAGGAGAGAGAGAGATGGCGGTGGAGTGTACGTCGGTGGCGTGGAGAAGAATCCAGAGAAGAAGAGAAAGAAAAAGAAAAGAAAGGGAAAAGATTATTTTATATATATTTAATTAATATTATTTATTCCGTAAAATTTGACTAGCTCCCTATGGTTCCCAAAAATTACTAAAAATAGAGAATATTACATGAAGGAGGAATGTGAAATCGGATTGATGAAATACAGTCAGGTTTGCAAGTTAAAAATCTTAAAGTGTATCGCCGATACCGGGCGACACCAGATTGACCCGATTTTTGATAAATTCAGAAAAATCCCCAAAAATACCCTAAAAATAATCCAGAAAAATTCCAAAAAATTCTGAAAAATCTAAAATATTGAAAAATAATATCTGAAACTGAAATCGGCTCAATCTGACTAATAGAAAGGTCAAATCAATTTTATACGTCAGATCGAGTACTGATACGGTGATACGTACACCATGGCTTAGGGGGTTACATTTCTCCCCACCTTACAAAAAATTTCGTCCTCGAAATTTTAATGCAGGTGTGAGAACAATATTTTCAACCCCAAAGCCGAAATGTTCCGGGTCCACGACACTTCCGCTGCGCACTCTGAGATCTATAAGGAACTCGGGATGAAGAAGTATTGGAGTGAACTAACACTAACGGATTGGAAGCAATAAGATGCAAAGAAAACGAGGAGAAAATCGGATATTCTGGTTGACAACTGTAAGTAAGGAATACAAAAGAGTCAAGGAATGAAGTGTCAATGACATGGTATACTTGTACTCGTCGCTGAAATCCCAATATCAGATACAGATAAGTTAATCTGAACCTGATTGTACTGTTGGTAAGAGCCCAAGCATTGACCCAGGTGGTTACCCACACCAGGTGCGAACCTAGGCTCTGATACCACTATGTAACGCCCCGATCCCAAGGATACGGAGACGTTATGGCGACGTACATACGCAGGGTGAAAACATCCTCGCGCGTACGTTAAGCCTCAGTACAGGACATATCCTCCAAATACACAAGGGTTCCAGCATTAAATAAGTACAAGAATACCTGCAGAAAAGATTATTGAGCATGATAGATAAAGAAACATGGACAAATAAGGAAGTAAGACAAAAGAATCAAGATACTTATGAATCGTATGGGTGACAAGTCCCCTATGTGAATCCAATGACATATCTGACAGTATGATATCTCAAATCTCCAACTTGGGCACGCAAACCCAGGGTCGTCAGAAAGCGACCTAGTGAGTGATAAAATGAAGGAAGCAGTAATATATACGATAGTAATACAGACACGATAATAATATATAATACATGATTCTGTACCAGTGATACCATATAGTAGGCATATAATAAGCAATAGAAATATATCAACATGTCATATACTTTACCTAGCAGGTTATCATCGGGTCATGTCTACAGTAGTCTCATGTTTGTATATAATAAACACTGTTGACGTGATGCATGTGACCATGTAGATGAAGTATGCAACCATTCTATAGCGATGTGAGTATACGGGAATAGTGTTTATAGGATATACAGGAACTAAAGGCATGCAATGCACAGTATACATGTACATGAAGAGTGTGTCACCACATGAAGTATAACAAGTATCAGGTAATGTAGCAAAGTCTACAGGTAACATGATAGTGGATAAAATATCAGGAATAGTAACAAATACAACTATACAATAGTATACATGTATCAGACAAGTCATGTTATTTATACAATAATAACAATCAGTACCACCTGGTATTTTAATCAATCTCTTCCAGTGTCCCATACCACTGGCAGTTCATACTAGAGCCCGCACTCCAGTCGAACCCATCCGGACATGGCATACGAGTACCATTATCCAAACGAGAGAGTGACCAAATAACAAGTGTTCCCGACGTCACTATTGTTTATACTGTTTTATTATGTTAATTGGAAACCAACTGGTCGAGGAGCTCTAGTCAGGTGGGTGTATCCCGTGCATATCTGGGACAACGGCCTTAAACAGACCCCTGGCTGCTGAGACTAGGACCAGCCGCTAAGGCTGTAACATGTAACGGGAACTCAATGAGCTAAAACAATAACGGGAAACGTGAGCTCATGAGTTATAACAGACGGTAGCCAGCACTACCCCGTCCCCTGCAGTGGGACAAACAATAGATCCAGACATTCACCCGATAAGATCTAGTCAACTGTCAAGTCTTCCCCAACCCCATCTTATATCTCATACATTGCATGTACACTGGGTATTAGGAACAAGAACAGTACATGATACATGTAACACGATAACAGGACATGAGCTCTGTTGATAGCACAAAACACGATAACGGGAAACGGAAAACAATAGATGTGGGATTCTAGAGGTGGCCCCCGTGGCTTGGATCCACGTGGCACTTAGTTCCACACATCGCATATCAACAGCTCATGTATCCAATAACGGGAATAGCAGTAACGGGAAACAATCATCCAACAGGAAGACATGAATATACATGTAATATAAACAGTGATCCATATGACAAGAATATAGAAACAATATATACATGCATAACAGTGATGTGTAAACAGGACATAACTGTGTACCGAGCATCCATGTAACGATGATAACAATAATTTGAAATGCGGTATTCCGTGAATTTGTATATCCGAGTACCAGTGGAACATATATGTATAGCAATAATCTGTGTAACATATCTGTGTATCACTAGTACATGTAATAACAGTGGTCGGTGTATAATGTAATATACCATGTCCAGTGAACTACAGTATCCGGGTAATGATGATACCAGTGCATGAAATAACGGTGTCTAGCATTCATGTCTAGTGACAGTGTAGTGTAATAGAGTATCTGTGGATCAGTATACATATAACGATGTTATCTAACTGTGATACAATACATGAAATAATAGTGTCCAAGCATATGGTGAACAAATGGCTCGAATGTCAGTGGCTGTGCAGGTATGTTGACTGTGTCAGAGTTATATATTTCAGTATTATTGTTATTATTATTAAATCACCTATAGTTATATTAAATCAGGAAGCAACTTGCAATATTATAGTTTATTCCTATTACAATGTACAAGTTATTAATTAACAGTTACACTGATTTATCCATAATCAAGATTTATGGCTGAAAGCAATCAATCAATTTAGGATCTCTAAATAAATACAATTTATAAAAGAAAACACTCACAAACTAGCCACGAAAATGTAGCTCTCTTTCCCACGATCGCAACGGGTTTAGAATCGTCCAATTCGGAGTCCGGATGCTCCAGATATCGCCCGAACACTAAAAGTAATGGAATGAGTCAAATATGTAATAAAAATATCTTAAATGCAATAATAAGAATTAGCAGGGGGTTTTCTGTAATCTTACCTTTATTGGATTTTGGATGCGGGTTTGGGCTCTTAACGGGTCGGGTTTGGATCCACAACCCATACCCATAAATTAAGTAATGGGTTATTGGGTTATAAGGCTAACGGGTTTGGGTTCCAAACTAACCCTATAGGGTTAATGGGTTCGGGTTCATACCCGAACCCAATAGCCAGCAGTAACAGCATTTGCTGCTGCTGTGCTCGCGCACAGGCCGGCGGCGAGGGAGGCCCGCCGGCGGCGGTCCCGGCCGCCGGCGGTGCGGCGATGGTTCAGACAGAGAGAGGGTGAGGAGAGAGATGAAAAGAGAGAGGAAGAGGGGGAAAATAAGAAGAAGAAGAAAAAGAAAAGAAAGAAAAGGAGAAGAAGAAGAGAAGGGGAGGCGGTGGCGCCGGCCGGGGGCGAGGCGCGAGCGGCTAGGGACGCGCGCCACCGGCGGGGCGCCAGGCTAGGGCGCGGCAGCGCCTGTGGTGCTTGGCCGGGCCGCGTGCGTGGGTCAGGCCCACCCCAGGCCTGGAGAGAGAGAGAGAAGGGGATGAATTGGAGGAGAGAGAGAGAGTGAGTGAGAGGGAAGAGAAAGAGAAAAGAGAGAGAGGAGAGAGTGAGGCTGTGTGACTGAGAGAGAGAGAGTTGGTTTAAAAAGAAGAAGGAGAGAGTGATGGCGGTGGAGTGTACGTCAGTGGCGTGGAGAAGAATCCAGAGAAGAAGAGAAAGAAAAAGAAAAGAAAGGGAAAAGATTATTTTATATATATTTAATTAATATTATTTCATTCCGTAAAATTTGACTAGCTCCGTATGGTTCCCAAAAATTACTGAAAATAGAGAATATTACATGGAGGAGGAATGTGAAATCGGATTCATGAAATACAGTCAGGTTTGCAAGTTAAAAATCCTAAAGTGTATCGCCGATATCGGGCGACACCCGATTGGCCCGATTTTTGATAAATTCAGAAAAATCCCCAAAAATACCCTAAAAATAATCCAGAAAAATTTCAGAAAATTCTGAAAAATCTAAAATATTAAAAAATAATTTCTGAAACTGAAATCGGCTCAATCTGACTAATGGAAAGGTCAAATCAATTTTATACGTCGGATCGAGTACTGATACGGTGATACGTACACCATGGCTCAGGGGGTTACAACTTGAAGGGCAGTGCAATTACTGAAAATTTGACAGCTTCAGAATATTTGAAAGACGACTCTTCCAGGTTATGGCAGATGAGTCGCAGACAAGATGGCTTGAAATTCTTGGAAATGTTGGCAAAGCAAGGACCATTGTAACGTGCATTGACCTGCAATTTGAAATTCGGTGGACATTGTGTTTTGGACAAGAAAATGAAGGTGAAATTTGGCACCGCAAGTCACAGCTCGGAGGGTTTTCTTGATTGTGTTCACGTTGATGTCTGGGATCCTACCAAGACCGCGTTGCTTGGAGGTCATCGGTACTTTATCTTTTTTGTTGATAATTTATCTAGACAATATTGGGTATACCATATGAGACAAAGATTTAAAGTCTTAGATATATTGGTAAAGTGAAAGAATATGATAAAGAGACAGACTGGTAGGAAGATTAAGATGCTCCAAATTAATAATGCTAGGGAGTACAAGGATCAATTCCTATAATCTGGTTAGACCATTGGTATTGGTATTCACTTCATTATTGAAAAACATGGGGTGGCTAAGGAGATGAACCGTTTCTTACTGGAGAAGGTTCAGTGTTTCTTATTTAATACACAATTAGACAAGTCGTCTTAGGCTGAGGCTTTGCAATATGCTAGCCATCTCATGAATAGATTACCATCGACTGTGAAAGAAGGTAAAAGTCTGTTAGATATTTGGTAGGTGGACCTGCTTAAAACTATAATTTGCTACAAGTATTTGGATTGAAATTCTCCTAGAGGTGGATGAATAGGTGAATATACTAAACAATAAGTAAATAAAAAACTGAAGCACAACCCCAACCTAAAACTCACAAATAAGAAATGAAGCCGAATACCCCATGAAGGGCTATGAACTTCTCCTCTTTGATTCCTTTTAAATAAGAGTTAAGGTGTGCAATTGCTTTCTTGAAGTAGTGAGAATAAATTAACACAAGTATATAATTGCAATGAAAAAGCACCCAATATATTACAATATAAGAGAAGAGTTTAGAGAAAGCAAACTCAGAGAGTCAATTAGAAATAAAAAGAATTATTCTCGATGTTCAAGCCACTGCTCTACCTCCCCGCCTTCACCGCAATGAAGGATTATACCGTGTAACTGAGATTACACTTTACAACGATAGATCCCGTAAGATCTCTAAGCCGTAACCAACTATCCTCTCTCATGAGAGGAGCATACTAACAACTTAATAACAGAGAGATGATCTTCTTCAGATCACCAAACTTCTCACAAAATCCTATAGTTTAGAACAAAGGGAGGTTGAAGCTCAAGAATACGGTATGTGAGAAATATTGTAGAGAAATGAAACTTTTGAACACTAAAACTTCTTTAGAGGATACCAATGATTTTTAACCTAAAAACCTGATGTATAATCTTTATATATATATAGTGAAAAATGTACCTCAGCCGCCAGCTGAGAGAGACTCTCTCAGCTGTCACATAATATGGTCGCAAACCCAGTGCAATTTGGTCGCAGCCCACTGTAACATGATCGCAGTCCTAAAAAATCATATAATTTTAGTGTAATTAGGACTGCGACCCTGATAGCAGCCCTCAAGAAAAGACTGCGACCTTGGTCGCAATCCTTAGAAAAGACTGCGACCATGGCAACAGTCCTCATAAAACCACTGCGACATTGTCACAGTCCTCATATAAAACTGCGACCTTGGTACCAGTAGTCAAAATAGTGGTTAAAATTCAGCCATTTTGCGCCAGCTGACAGAGTCTCTCTCAGCTGGCGGCTGAGGTACAGATTCCTCATATATATATATATATATATATATATATATATATATATGGTTTCATAAAATAGCCGTTTAAGATACCCAAATTTGGTATAATTAAATTAAACCACATTTTAAACATATAGTTAAAGGTACAAATGGTCACCTACTGCTGTTGACTATCATAGGGTTGTCGATAGTACTTGGTGTACTGCTTCAGAAGAGATGCAAAAATTAAAAAACCTGTCAATAGTTTAATAGTATTATTGACAGTCCAATATTGATAAATATAATATCAGCTGTCGACAGTCCACTACAACTGTCAACAATCACCGTATATTTTGAAAAAATCTGACTTTCGGGAAAACTCTGTCGACAGTTCTCCAAAAGAACCTGTCGGCAGCCCTTGGATAGATAGCCTGTCGATAGTTGAATAGAGAATTGTCGACAGCTCTGTTTAGAGTTCCGTTTCAACAGAGCTTTGGGCAACTGCTGTCGATAGTCCCTTACTAGACTTGTCGACAATCCAAGCTGTCTTTTAAAATATTTGAAATAAACACAAGTTTTAAACATATTTTAAAAATATTTTTAATAAACATATGAGTGTGTGTGCGTGTGTAATCCTTTGAGCTCTTCTCTTTATACTAAACTTTAATATTCTATATAAAAATAAAATAAACTTCTATTTAATTACATCCATGTTCATCTTCATGACTTCGAGTTATCAACACTTTTGATCCCGTATCATGATTTGAAGATGAATCAATCTTCAAGAGAACCTGAAATTTATAAATACTGAAAAATATATATTAGTTCTCATATATATTCATGAGTAGGCCATCATCAAAATGGAGAACGATTGTACCCTTGGGCCAACAATCTCTCCCTTTTTGATGATGATAAAACTCATGAATATTTTGGGAGAAGAGTTTATAAATAAAATCCTCCTGAAATGATGCATATAATAAACAAGATATATATCATCTATAATTGCATACAATAATAATGTCAAGCAATATGGTATGCAAAAATAAATTCACCAACCATCCATATCACCATCCGCCAAATAGATAACACAATCTCATAACAAACACCTAATAATAGATTGCATTATATCCAAATATAGCAAGAGTTTTTAGAGAATACAATACCAAAGAGTTCAATAACATTAAAATATAAACCTAAAAACATAAGCAAAGATATATACATTTCAAATCCACTCTTTTAAAAAACAATACAAGTGCAAAATGTACAAGTCCAAAAGATAATCAAATGTGCGCCCAAAATAATTCTCCTCCTTTTTGGCATTTATCAAAAAGAATCGGAGGGATCATAGCCAGCTGTATCTGCATCTCCACGACTTGGTTGGTCACCAGCAGTAGGAGTAGGCCATGGATCATAAGGAGGGAACAGAATATCAGTGGAGGAAAGAGGATGAATGTGCTGAATTAGTGAAGGAATCTCATAACCTATGTGATTCTGTATCTGAGCTAGATGTAGCTCAACAAAGTATCTCTTCTCTTTAGTTGAGAAGATGACTCTGAAGTGCGTCATGTCGGTTTGTTAGGTCTTACTTTGCTGTCTTTTTCTTCAGCCTACCCTAACGACGATTTCTTTTGCCTATTCGTCTTGTAGCACCAACTGCTTTCAAGTGCGGCATTCTGCTACATCGATCTTGGCGAGGAGTGTGGTTTGCAAGTTGTGGCGGTATAATTCTACCAGTATGGACTGGGACATGCCACATGGACAACAGAGCACTATCTCCGAAATCTCTCTGCAAAGGCTTTGATTGACTCCCCTTTCTTTTGTTTCGTGGCAAGAAGAGTCATCATCGCTACCTCCGAATCATCTTCGAAGAAGCGAGATAAAAAGAGCTTTTCTAATTCTGCCCAAGTCTTAATTGAACCGGCAGGCAACTTCATAAACCACTCAAAGGCGAGCACTTGAGGGTGCCAATGAACAAACGCGCCATGATCGTATCGTTCGATACTATATTCCCAATTTGGAATTTAAAGTAGTATATGAGCTGGTTCGGTGACCCTTTACCGTAAAAAGTATGGAGCGTCGGTGCCTTGAACTTGGGAGGGTAGGGAGTTGTGTCCCATTTCGCTGGGTAGGGCCGAATTATCCCCACATCTTGAAGGTCGCCTCGATTTGCAAGGGCTTCGAGGCGTTGCTCCAATTCACTTATCCTCTTGAAATGACGAGATCCGTTTTCTGAGTCATTCTCCTCTTTAGATGAAGATTTGGGGGGCTCAGAGTTGGGATGCTCTTCACTCTTAGTGTTTGCAGAAGATGAGCTTTCCCCTTCCTTCCTTTTACCTTTGGATTTGTTGGAAGGAGTTTTACCCTTTGGTTTCTTTTTCTCCTTAAGTAATTGTGAGAGCATGTACTTAAGGATGTCGATAGATTCTTACCGAGCTCAAATTATATCAAACTGTTCCCTTTGAATTCAGGTATGCTCCTCAAATCGCTTGGCCACTTCTTCATGAGTCCCTGCCACGTAAGTAAAGGTTGTTGTCTTTGAATTGAAATTTGAAGACTAGGATTTGACTATGACAAAGTGTTCATCGTTCACCTCAATTGTCCTGGCCAACAAACTGTAGTCAACTTGGGTAATCATTCCCATACGGGCCGAGTGTGTCAGTAGACCCCTTCAGGTTCGACAAGAATAACCTTCAAGCTCAGAGATCGATCAACATCTGACTCCTCTGAACTAATAGCTAGTTACTTCCCTTTAGACTTACTTAGTGTGAAACTCGGCCCCACCATGTTTGCAGTTACCTCCGGATATTCGACGTTAGAGAACTACTTCTTCCTCTGGAGTCATCATCACTTGGCCGAGTTTGAAGCCACTAACAACCGGCTAAAAATTGAGGGCTTGGTTATATGAAGTCGTAGTGGCAATCAGAATGTACTGCTGAGATGAGCTGCTCACAGTGGCATCGAGGAGTGATTTGGTAGACACTCTTCTTTCTTATCAGGTAGTCCCTCAGATCCGTTGCGGGGGTATATAAAGAACTAGCCTCAAATTCATGGGGGTGAGGGCTTTTTGGTCCTGTATCTTTGGCTTCGCAGGTCTGAACGTGGACTTCGCATTTCTGCAAAGATAAATTTAGATAATATTGCATGATGTCATTGTTCGTTTGTAGACAATGTTGCATGATGTCAATTTCACGACTCTTCTTTTGTAAACGTCAACAAGTTTAAACATCGTTCGGACGGTTTGAAATACTGTCTACTAACCTCGCGGCTGAGAACTTTTTATCACCTAGTACTAGCCGCAGGAGCAAAGCTATATTAGCAACGCTATTAGCACACATACATGCTTTGGCTTTGCCTCGCGTGATAGGCGAGGCTAAATTCTACGAAGAACTGAGTTAGTTTCACATGAATTAGCACATAAAGGTGCTTTGGCTTTAACCTCGCGTGATAGGCGAGGCTGAACTCTGCAAAGAGTTGAGTTAACTTCGATTGAAGCTTTATCAAGAGATTTCTCTCTAGCCTCGCTTAAGAATAAGGATTTTGCAATCCACATAACTTTGACAGAGGTTGTTCTAGGTTCGCGGGGAACCTTTATAGCCTCGCACACAATGTTAGCACTTTGGCGCGAGGCTATGTTAGTCTTTATTGAGACTGTGCTAGACTCAAATAGAGTCTGTTTAGCCTTACATGAGACTGTAATAGGCTCACAGAGAGCTTTACTTGCCTCAATAGAGACTTTCTTTTAAGAGTAACCAAAGGGGTTCTGGCTATGCTGATCTTCTTGTGCTTGCGCACATGCAGGGAATTTATGCTACCCGTAGAGAGAAATTATTCGAATTTCTCTTAGTCAAAGTGGATGATCATTGTCTCTGCAGTAGACCCAACATCGCATTACGACACTTGATTCTCAGCAGTGAAGAATGCAATCTTAGCGGAGTCGTCATCTTTTGTTCGAAGTAAAATTCTTTGAATGGATGAAGATTACAACAGATCTAATCTGATTACAAAAGAGAAGAGAATACCTAGCTGTCCCTTTTATTTAAAGATGGTTTTTTGATGTGGCGATGGAGAGTGATTATTGTTCTCCATTGACCAGATGAACGATAAGCTTCTCTTCGAGATTTGCTTCGGTGTGCTTTCGAAAAAAAGCATCAGAAAAGAACTTTGTTTTAACACTATAAGTGTTTATTCTCTAATTTCTCTCTCTTTGAACCTTTGAGGTTGAAGGGAAGAAGCCCTTACCTTGAAAATTATCAACTCAGCCTCCAGGAAAAGATCCAAAAAAAGTCCCTTCATAGCTCTTGAGGTTATTTATAGAGGGTCTTAGGGGGTATAATTGTCACCTAGAATCCATCAATAGTGGAAATTAACTCCCATATTATATGGACAGTTAATTGGTCTAGTAATAGGGATCAGTTACAACAGAAATGCGAGTCTCGTTTTAGACGTAGATCTAACTCTGTTGTGTAGACACGAAACTCACAAGTTCTCCTGGCCGCGTTGAAGTCGAAATGGAAATCTCACAGGAAAGTATTGAAATTGAGGTGCGGAGTTGCTCAGACCCGCGTTTGAAGTTAAGATGCGGAGTTGCTCAGACCCGCATTTACCCTTAGACGCGAGGTTCGCGTTTTAGTTGAAACGCGACCTTCGCGTTGAAGTAAGGTCCACGTTTACCCTTGGGTGCGAGGTTCGCGTTTTAGTTGAAACGCGACCTTCGCGTTGAAGTGAGATCCGCGTCCGAGAACTTGTCTTTAATGATTTTTAGGCAGCCTACAATATGATCATGGTCACAGTCCTCTATATATCAACAGCCCACATTTTTGAAGCAGCCCACATTTTCGAAGTGATTACCGCGAGGCATTTGCGTCTTTCACCGTTAAGGAATGCTTATGTGCTTGGCACGTGGGTACACGTGGTTGGTTTAAAAAAAGAAGTGGCTGAACCTAATAAAATTATGAAGCTGAGTTTTTTTATTCTAATTACGATTTGACATAGGGGGTTGTAGAGAAATCCCACTAGAATATTTACTGATTAATAAGAAATTTCACTTATTCTTTTTAAATTTTAATATTATTCTAAATTGAATTATGTTATCTTTAAATTGTAACCTAGGCTGTATCTAAAACTTGAATTGAGAGTTCGCACAATGCACTTCCGCCTCTTTAACAATGATGTTGAGTTGGATGTCGAACAAATAGTCCCACATCGGCTAGACATGGGGATGATCTTGGATATATAGGGATTTGGGCAACTTCACCTAGAAGGCTAGTCTTTTGGGATGGTGCCCCAAGTCCTTACAAGTAGTATCAGAGTAATACTCGAACTTAGTTGCGTGGATGGGTGATGTTCGACCTTCCAAATGGGCGCAAAGGTCGCAGTAGGCCCCTATAAAGCTAGTTGAGGTCTCGAGGATTTGGCAATAGTGCTTCTCTTTCATGTAAGACGTGTCCTCCGTCGTGCGGTGAAGAAGATTAGTAAAACTACAATTCATACTTCATGTAAGGCGTGTCTGTCCTGCGAGATGAAGAGTTATGATCTCGATGGAGCATATGGTCTTCCAGGTGTGAAGAAAGATGAACTTGCAAGAAGACTTCTTGTTCAAGGGGAAGATTATTGAATTGGATGGTAACCAAATAGTCCCACATCGGCTAGACATGTAGATGATATTGGGTATATACAGATTTGGGCAACTCCACCTGGAAGGCTAGTCTTTTGAGCTAGTGCCCCAAGTTCTTACAAGTGTTGATGTACTATTGAAAAAACACTTCTTATCCTTCCTCCTCACTTCGTAATTTACAAAAACAGCTGACAAATCTCTATAGTTAAGTGACGTGCAGAATGGTGTGCGGTCTCATAAGGTCTCGTTTGACACAAAATATCAAGTATTATGTTGTATGAGACTTCTACATGAAAGACGTAAGAGATCCTCAAAAAAAAAAAATCTAACGAAAAGCATCGAGACTCGATTGCATCTGAAGAGGAGGCTTTACCGCTTTCAGTTGAAGAGAGGACTCTCTATTGATAAACACATAAATAATTACACAAAGCTTCTTATAGACTAATGTGAGAGAGAAGTCTAAAATCTTGTTTGAAAGAATTTTGCGACGAATTGTTTAGATTCTCAATTTGAATCTCTGGATCGATTTGCAACCCTTGTAACTCAATTATTTGAATAAGAATCTTCTTCTTTCTACCCTGAGGATGTAGGCAAGTTACTGAACCTCATTAAATTTGTGTTCTCATTTTTTTCTTTTTGATTGCTTTGTTTGTGCAATTGACGACTATTCTCTGGTGTTGAAGTCCTCTGCGCAAGGGATTCCAACAAGTGGTATCAGAGCTTCTCAAGTTTAGCGTGGGATCGTGTGTTGATTCCAAGAGCATCTTGGTTTATCTGACAAAGATCGAGTGTCGATCTCGGAGAGGCATTAGGACTGTTCGCGGGATCATGTGTCGATTCTGTGATCAGATTTGATTGAGTAGATCGCTTTAAAAACTCTTCTAGGGTTTCACTTCGAGGTAAAAGTTTTATCTTTATCTAATTTAGATCTATTTCTGTTTGACTTTCCGCATTGTGTTTGGTATCTTTTGGAGGAGATATGGCCGGAGTTAGTCAGTCTATGATGAAGACCGTGAACATCCACCAATCAAAGAGCGATATGGTGAAGTTTAATGGCATGAAAAATTGGAAGGGCAAGGGAGAAATTGGAAAGTTTAGAACTGGTAGTCGTGAAGATTTGAAGAAAAATCAGTGTGCTTACTGTAAAAAAGTAGGACATTAAAAAATTAATTGTCCAAAGCTCAAGAAGGAGGAGTTAAAATCAGAGTTCAAAATCGTAATGACAATTGGTAATGATTCTGAATTATTTAGTTATTCACTTTATATCACTCCTATTGTTTGCTATTTAGAGGAATTGAGTGAATTTCGGATACGAGCATTGCTTATCACATTTGCCCTAAATGAGAGTGGTTTGCTAGTTTTGAAAAACTAAATGGAGGCTTGTTGATGTTCGGCGAAGGTCATGCATGCCAGATTGAAGGATAGGTACAGTTCGCATCAAGTTGTTTGATGGGATGATAAGAGAGTTGAAGGATGTGAGGTATATACCTCAGTTGAAAAAGAATTTGATTTCAGTTGGAGTTTTGAAAGTACAGGGTCTAAGAGGGACTCTTGAAGAAGGCGTCCTCAAAATGTCCAGTGGCTCGTTGGTAGTTTTGAAGGGCATTCGATGCAACAACTTGTATTACTTGAGGAAATTTTGGCGTTACAGGAAATTTTGGCCACTTCAGGACATTTGAAAGATGACCCTCCCAGGCTTTGGCATATGAGGCTCGGATATAAAGAAGAAAAGTCCTTAGAAGCGTTTGCAATGTAAGAATTATTGGAAGGTGAATCTACTTTCAATTTGAAATTGGGTGGACATGATGTTCTGAACAAGAAGATGAAGAAGAATTTTGGCACAACAACTCATCGCTCAGAAGGTCTTCTATGGTCACGTTGATGTTTAGGGTCCTACCAAGACTACACATTTGGAGGTCATTGATACATTGTCGCATTTATTGATGATATATTTAGGCGATGTTGGATATATCCTATGAGATAAAGATTTAAAGTCTTAGGTATATTGGTGAAGTGGAAGAATATGATTGAGAAATAGATTGGTAGGAAGATTAAGGTACTCCAAAATGATAGTGTTAGAGAGTACAAGAATTAATTCCTACGATTTAGCCAGAACAGTGGTATTAGTATTCACTTCACAATTGAAAAAAATAGGGTGGCTAAGAAGATGAACCGTTCTTTATTGGAGAAGGTTCGGTATTTGTTATCTAATGCATAATTAGACAAGTCATTTTGGGCTGAGGCTTTAAAATATGCAAGCCATCTCATGAATAAGTTACCGTCGACTGCGATAGGAGATAAGACTCTGTTGGATATTTGGTTGGGTAGAGCTACTCAAGACTATGATTTGTTGCGGGTATTTGGATGTTCGGCCTACTTTAATGCCAAAGATGGCAAGTTGAATCCGCGAGAAAAGAAGCTTGTGTTTTTGGGTGTCAAGAGGAATATGAAATACTACGAGCTATGTGACCCCGAAAATAAGAACATTATGTTGAACAAGCATGTCACGTTTGATGAAACTTCATTATTGAGGTCTTCCTTCTCTCAGCAGGTGAAGAGGTTGAAGAGTAAGGATGTATCGCAACGGGTGGAGGTTGATGCTACTCTACCGTCTATAGATAGTTCGGTATCAGTTGAAATCTCACCGAATGTGACACCGGATGGACATCAGGTAGCCAGTTTGGATGCTGAACCAGGTTTGTTTGGTTTTAGCGGAAGGAACTAAGAAGAATCTATATAAGTGGGTTGTGAAGAAGCGTGAATCTCAAATTAGTGAGCTAGATCAGCTCAAGTTGAAGATCATTGTTCTCCATGACGGAATTGGCAAGGAGATCCATCTGACTCAGCCAGTTGAGTTCGTTGCTGCAGAATTAAAAATAATTGATTTGGTTTATTGAGCTTGGTTGAGCTCATTTGGATGAACTACGTGTGGCTTGATCTCGTTGGGCATGGGTACTTAAGCAGCCGCAATGGCGCAGCAAGTTGGATGAGTAGCAATTGTTTGATTCGTTATGTTCGGCTCAAATTTGAGAAATCTTCACCGAGGTGGAGAATGTGGGGGAGAAGTCTAAAATCTTATTTGATAGAGTTTTTTTAACTCTGTTGGAGTTTAGCCGGAGAGAGGTGCAATCAATGGTGTCAAATACGAGAGCGTGTCGGTTGTATCGGAGTTGGATTGCACAAGTGGGAAACAAATTAGTCGACTTATACTTCTATAAGTCGACTTATAGAGTCGACCGCAGATCATACATAGAGTTGGATTTTCTGACTACTACAAATTAGTCAACTTATACTTTTATAAGTCGACTAATGTGGGCGTCAGCTGCTGATATTAGTCTGATCCTGATTTTGTTTCTGATCCGCTTTCAGTGTTTTGGTTTCCTTTTCTTCATGGACTCTTTAGCTATATAAATAGGGTACTGTCCCCATTATTTGTAACCTTTTAAAAAAGTGAATTCTATTGGAAAGTTTTAGGGTTAGTTTGTTTGAGAGAATTTTACAGCAAATTGCTTAGATTTTAAATTTGAATCTCTGGATCGATTTGTAACCTTTGTAACTTAATTGTTTAAATAAGAATCTTTTCCCTTCTGCCCCGAAAATGTAGGCAAGTTGTAGAACCTCGTTAAAATTGTGGCTTTCGTCCTTTTGATTGCTTTGTTCATGCAATTGACGCCTATTCTCTGGTGTTGTTGCCCTCTACGCAAAGGATTCCAACAAATGTGTCATGCCCCACTTTCGAAATCTTAACATTATTAGTAAGTAATTGTTAAAAATAGATTATTATTATTAGTAGTAAATACTTATTATTAATCTTAATATCTGAAAATATAATTTATTATTAGATAATAATTGTGTTCTCAAGTAAGAAAGAGTTTATCTCACTTTTAAAGAGAGAATTGATTAATAGTAGATGTGGGGGGAATTGACAAATGAAGTATAGCTTTAGAAAGAACACACTTTTCCTCATGGAGCATCTGTATAGAGAAGAACATTTTGGCTAGAAAAATTGACGAACTGTTGATTAAATTGAAATAATTCAAACTGATCAAACTGGCTTTACCTTCTTAATAGACTGTAGGATTAAAAATAATGATCTTGATATTGAAGTCTGCACCTGATATTTCTTAATAAAACCTGAAAAGCCTAGCATGGCGATAATGATCAACAAGGCTGTGGATCATCGTCGTCCTCAGGCAAATACAGTAGTGATGGCGCTCATGCGCATGCTTGTCATCAACACTGGTCCTCTCATGTACATTTGCCAGCTAAAAAGAAAATAGTAGCAGTTAATTTAACCGAGAAAATGACCCTCAGAATTATATGGACAAAAAAAGGACTTGTGTAACCAGCTCAAAAGGTTTGAAAAAAAAAAAAAAAGATTTTGTTCTTGTGTTCTTTGAATTCGTTGATAGAGTTCTGACTGTAAGTTTATACAGTTTTGACTGCAGTGAAACATTCCTCCGTTATCTTAGTTTGGGTCAGACGATCAAAACATGGGACATGGAACACAACATGATACCTGTAATCCTTTGCTAATTACGTGAACCATAGACCTTGATCACAAGCCAATTTAAAATCCACACTATCATACCTTAATTACTTAATTGGTGGAGTGTTTGTGGATGTGTTCATTGCTACAGTCCTCCCAAAATCATGTGCTCCCCAGATCTCATGGGACCATTATCATGCTGTCTCTGATCTTGCTTTCATTCCCCTGCCCCTGCTGCCCAATTAGGGTTTGGCTGTTAAAGGCTAGGGCTAATATCAAAAGCAAGAGGTTTGAATTGGAAACAGTTGGATTCCCAGTCCATTGAAGATGATGGTGGGGTGGAGAAGCCTGGCTCTCTGCAGTTTTGGGCCTAGTAAAATGCTTTGAAACGAAAAGGTCATGAAATGTATTTACAAATAAGAGGATTCAATACAAACCCTATGTCCACTAACAAAAAAAGAATGGAAGAATTTCAATGCTTTTTATTTAGTTCAAGTACTCTTAACTCAGTGAATTATTTATGAGATACTTGAAGAAGAAGCTGAGAATTGTATATTATTGATGAGGGTAATGCCCGAATATATGTACATTACAATTACATGATAAGAAAACATCTACTCCTAACACAAGTAGTATTGCATAATCGTAATCCAAATACTGTTCTTAACACACCCTCGCAACTGATGATGAAAGAAAAATTGTGAATTTAGATAAATAACAATAATAATAAATGGATTTAAAAAATGTGACGGAAAATCTAAAAGTTGATGTCGACTTTGTGTGACACTCTTTGAAGATCGATGAATAGAAACTTGTATTCTTGAACACCTTCATGATGGACAAAACCTCGCGAATTTAAATGAGTGTGAATGACGAGAGGGAGATGTTGGACAATTGAGAGCATTTTCTACAAAAGGAGAAGAGATTAATTCCAATTGATAAGGAGCAATTTTCTAAAATTTGACCCAAGTCACTTTCGCGTGTCGGAGGCGGATTTTGAGTCTGCAAGTCTCTTTAGAATAGTTAGGATGGAATCTAAAAATTCATAGTCTCTTTCGCTTGAAGTGATATGGACATTGAAATTGTAAGTCTCTTTAGTAGTCAGGAAAGACTCCAGAAAAATACCCATGTCTCTTTTGCTTGAATTAAGGCAGACATTGAATCTGTAAGTCACTTTAAAATTGTCAAGGCGGACTCAGAAAAAACCCCTATAGTGTCCCTTTCACTTAAAGCTTAACGGACATTAGCATAGTGCGAAAATCTATTGATGGAAAAGAATATCTGTTAAAATAGAAAATAGACGGGTTTTGTGAGATCTCTAAGCTCAATAGAAGATAGGGATTTTGAGAGATCCTTAAACTCAAAAAAAAGAAAGGAAACCGGTCGGAAGAGAGAAACCATTGACGGAAAAAAAACTTAGACGTCGTGTGAGACGAAAGTGGCCCAGTGTTAGGCATACACGACATAAGTAGTGCCCAATGCAGGCTTGATAACGATTTGTCGACGATGATTAGTAAATTTTTTTGAGAGAGTCTAATAACATGTTAGAAAAAATCAGTTGAAGAAGAAACTGAGAATTTTATATTATTGATAAGGATAACGTCAGAATATATATACACTACAATTGTTTGATATGAAAACCTCTACTCCTAACACAATTAGTATAACATAATCCTAATACTATTCTTAAAAGTATTAAATATGATAACATTTTGCACCTTGCCCTGCTATTAACATTCAATCTCTTCCAATTAATTTTATCTATTTTTCTTCTATTGTTTTTTTGGCTGAAGAGTTTTATCCACTTTCAAGTAGCCATGTGTTGTCCACTTCATTGATTCAAATTCAAAACCAAAGTACATGCCACAATTATCAAGTCATAAGTTAATCCTCATTCTTTATCCCTTTTCTTCTATTTTTTTTCAATGCAAGCCACCAAACAAATTAAAGAGTTAGGCAGTACAGAGAGATATAGGTCACTGGAAGAGGCTTATAGCTCAATCAGTCATGATTTCAGCACACTGGGAGCTAACTAATTTCTCCACTAGCTTCTTCTCCATGGTTTAAAATCTAATTACCGGTATAGAGTCCTCAATTTATTTTAGTATTAATATTATCAAATCGGCTGTCAATACTCATAATATCAAGCATATCAGTAATATCAACCCCGAAATCAGTCAAAAATGTAGGATTACTCTCTGAGACCCGAATGCGATATTATCGATATATATCAAAATATCTAAAATTATGCTAATAAATCACTACTCGAAATTTATTTCTCTCTCTCTTCTTCTACAACTTTAGATGTCTGAAATTACATAGACAAACTGTTGCACATGTTAGAAACTGAAATAGTTTGTCTTCAACTAAGAAAATCTATAGAAAAATGAATTAAAAAAAAAAAGAGGGAGAGTTCAGTTCCAGCCATTCGAAGACCCTTTGGTTTCCATATAAAAATACAGATACTGACTAAATTTGGATTTATGTGTTAATATATTTATAGTAAACTTACTTCTTTGTCATTTACTGATAATATATCCATTAACCCATTTGCTTGCACTGCCAGAAAAACATATTCTGTCAAATCTCAACCAAAACCTAAGAAAGCTCAAGGGACTCAGGTACCATCATGTGTTGCTTTTATATTTCATCCTCATCCTGAAATCTGAATGTATCAGCTGTCCTGCTCAGGCTCCAGGGCCCAATGGGGGAGTTGGCATCTTGAACTTTCACAAAGGAAAGAGAGAAAAAAGATTCCAAAGTTGGTCCTTGTCTTAGTGAACAAGAAGAGCAGAGCACTTCTCCTCTGTTTCTATACTTTTGTTTTTTGCTTTTCTTTTTTCTTTAACTATTTGTTTTAAAGCTTGTGTCTTCAATAGTTCAATTCCTGTTTGGATAGGAAGACTTATCTTGTCATCAAGGCATAAAAGTGACAAACTGAGATGTCAAAAGCTAGAAATTATAGTCTACTTATTTGAGTTATTTTTATCTTTTTAAAGAGAAATGAGAAGACTAAATGCAAGACAGTATAAATCTTTGTGGCACTCCTGCATCTCCCAACCCTATCTTTGTGGCACTCCTGCATCTCCCAACCCTATTTCTATTTCTATCTCAACGAAAAAAAAAGGAATAATCAATCTTGACAACCTAAGAACTATTAGGCTAATCACCTATGTAGATACTTTCTGTATATCTAATAACAACGTGATTGGCTCTTGTGACCAGAAGATAGATCAATATAAAAGATGAAAAGATTTATGTCTAAATTTGAATTTAGATGTTTTTTTGAGAAGAATTGATAAGACATGCGTCTCCCAAAAGATTAGAAGTGTTCCACTATATTGATCATTGATATTCTCCAAGGTCTACTTGCTGCGCGCGAGGCAACAACCAGTGAGGAATCCAATAAATACAACAGAGAAGTACCCCAAGAAAAACAAGAACAAAGAAGCAGGAGAGAAAGCATGCCAACACAATATTTAACGAAGTTCGACAATTTGCCTACGTCCTCTTGTAAGGGGGAGAGTAATTTTATTGATTCAACAATCAATTACAACTTGTTCCTTACTTTAAGGAATTTCCAAAAGGATTTTCAGTGGCATACAATTCATGAGGGTTCTAACCCTTATTTATAATCAGAGAGTCCCAGGAATTTAGAAAACTCCAATTGAATTTGACCCCAAAATAGAAAAGGAGTCTGAATCCGTTCAGGAGAGATAGAACGCGTTTGTCGGTCGATCGGCCGGTCGACCGACCCCTGTCCACGGTCGACCAGTCGGTCGACCGGGACCAACCGAGAGCAACTCATGCCAGTCGGTCGACCGTGCCGGTCGATCGTTCCTTTGCCACAATCGACTGGGCGGTCAACCCAGGCTGTGCCTGTGCACGTCGTGCACATCGGTCGACCGGGCCGGTCTCCTGGTCCGCTGCAAGCTCCGTTCTCGCTCCTTTTGGCTTTTGATCTCTGCGTTATTTTTCAATAAGATTAAAAAACTCTTCCGATGTCTTTTTATCTTCTTTATCTCCTCTCTCCCTATAATTCTCCATCACGGTGAAGATTTTCTAAATTTGAGCCGAATTCTAACGAACATCTGGCGAAATCGACATACGATCTCGGTTTGAACGCTCCGAACAAAATCGACACACGATCTCGACGAAATTGACACACGAACTCGACTTGGCCAACAGACGAAACTGGTTCCTTTAAAAACGAATCGCTAGCACACATACTATTGATTTCTTTTGATCACACCAGATCCAAATTGAGTTTGTCGTCTCCTCAGGCAACGCTCTCCTAACTCCAATATTAATTGTATGATACCAACCTCAGCTCAGTCATCCAACTGGAATGCAACATACATGCCTTCCCAATACTTCACCTGAAGAGAAATACCATACGAGCCGACTAACGAACGTGTCTCCTGCTCAGCAACTTAATGGAACACCATTCCAAATGACATTAAGAAGAACCCAACATGAGCCAACACTGACTCTTCATCTGACTGGCTCTCCAGTTCAAATGTCTTCAAGATGGTCCAATCAAATCTGAGTAGAGCACACCAAACACCATTATTGACTGCAACAAACTGGATGCACACCCTTTATGCAAGCTCAATTGTCTTCTCACCAGAAGATCATCCGTTCATCAAGATCACAACACTTCACCTCTACTTGAAGTCCAACTCTTCACCTTTACGTGAAATCCCAATCAGCTTCTCGAGAACCCAAATAGCTTCATACAGGCTGCATCACCAAATGGCTACGGCTTTACGGCTGCCTACGTACCTTGCCCAAGGGATCAAATCAACCGTAATTCATTTAAATGAGCTCCACCGAGTTCAAGCATTTGTGACTGAATCTTCTGCAGTGAACCTAACTGGCTGAGTCATATGAACCTCCTTACTACCGTCATGAAGAACAACGTTCTTCAACTTGAGCTTGTCGCGGTCATAAACTTGAGATTCATGCTTCTTCACCCACTTTTGTAGTTTTTTCTTGGTTCCAATAGCTGCAAATAATTCAACATTCTCATCAATGTCTTCAACCTGTTTAGCATCAAAACCGACTACATGATCTTCACCCGATATCACATCTGGTGAAATCCTTACTGATACCGAACCAACTGGAAGTGGTGAAGTAGCATCAACCTCCACCCGCTGCGATACATCCTTGGTCTTCATCCTCTTCACCTGCTAAGAGACGGTAGACTTCAACATGGAAGTCTCATCAAATATGACATGCTGACTCAACACGATCTTCTTGTTTTTGGGGTCTCACAACCTGTAGCCTTTCATATTTCTTTTGACGCCCAAAAACACAAACTTCATTACTCGCAGATTTACTTTGCCATCTTTGGCACTAAAGTAGGCCGGATTTCCAAATTCCTCCAGCAAATCATGATATTGAGTAGCTTTCCTAGACCAAACTTCTACAGAAATTTTACCTCCTATCGCAGTTGATGACAATCTATTTATGAGATGGCTAGTATACACAATCGCCTCAGCTTAAAATAATTTGTCTAATTGTGCTTTAGATAACAAACACCGAACCTTCTCTAGTATGAAACGGTTTATCTCTTTAACCAACCCATGTATTCCATTTGTGAAGGAAGTACTACTAACAGTGTTTTGCCCAAATTGTAGAAAATGGTTCTTGTATCTTTCAACATTACCAATTTGTAACTCCTTAATCTTCCTACCAGTTTGCTTCTCCATCACATTCTTTCACTTCACCAGTATATCTAGGACTTCAAACTTTTGTCTCATGGGATATATCTAACAATGCCTAGATAAATTATCAATGAAAGAGACAAAGTACCTATGACCTCCAAGTGATGCAGTCTTAGCAGGTCCTGAAATACTTATGTGAATACAATAAGAAGACCTTCAGAATGATGAGTAGTGGTGTCGAATTTCACCTTTTTCTTATCTAGAACGCCATGTTCACCCATTCCAAGTTGCAGATAGATGCACCTTCCCTTCTTTGCTGGAGTTTGCAAAGACTTTTCTCCTCCGTGTCCAAGTCTCATCTGCCAGACCTGTGTGTAAATATCATCTGAAGAAATTGAAGTCTCCACCTTACCTGTGACTGTACTACCCTTCAAGTAGTAGAGATTGTTCCAGTGGACGCCCTTCATAACCATCATTGAGCATTTGGTCATCTTGAGAACATCATCTCGTATAGATACCACAAAGACCCGACGTTTCCAAAGAACCAACTGAGATAAGATTCCTTTTGAGTTGAGGTACATATCTCACTTTCTTCAATTCTAGTACTATCCCATCAAACATCTTGATATGGACTGTGCATATCCCTTCCGTACTACATGGATGATCATCACCCATGATAGTAAAACATCCATCTAACTTCTTAAAGCTAAAAAATCAATCCATGTTTGGGCACACACGATAGATAACTCTTGTATCTAAGATCCACTCAAAATTATCTGAGTAACTAACAGTAGGAGTAGTAACAGAGAAAGAAAATACCGATGAGTCTGAGTCTGATCCATCCGCTTGTGAAGTACTGGTGTGAGTACTGACCATCTGTGCGAGATTTGCCTCAGTCTTCGACTCTTTCTTCTTACCTTTAGTCTTCGGACAATCAACTTTCCAGTACCCTAGCTCCTTACCTAAGGTGCACTGGTTCTTCTTTAGATCCCTGAAACCTGATCTGGACTTCGATCTCTCCGTCACCTCTGTCCTTTTGATTAAAACTCCTACCTTTTACCTCTAATACCTCTGCTGTTGAACTCCCAGAAGAAGACAATCTGTCATGCCTCCTTACTTCATAATTTACAAGAACAGTAGACACCTCATTGTAGTTAAGTGATTGTCTACCATTGATCAAAGTAAGAATAAAGGTCTCATACTCTTCTTTAGGAAGAGAATTTAATAGAATTACCGCCTTATCCTCTTCATTGATCTTCACATCCACATTAATTAGGTCTGTAAGAAGCTTTGTGTAGCTATTCATGTGTTCGTCAATGGAGATTCCACTCTTCATCTGAAAACGATAAAGCCTCCTTCTCAACTGCAACTGTGATTCGATACTTTTGTTAGATACTTTTTCTCCACGATCTCTCATAGCTGCCTTGCAGATGTTTCATGCAACACAAGATACTTGATGTCTTGTGTCAAATAAGACCTTACCAAGCCACATGTCGTTCGGTTCATCTTGTCCCAATCTTCTTCAGTAATAGTCTTGCGTTTTTTTCTCCAACCGTAGGGTGTCTTTGAGGTTTGATGTCGTCAATGCATCCATCACCTCACACTCCACATACTGAAGTTGTTCTTGTCATCGAACTTCACCACATCAATCCTCAATGGATGTGGATTCATAGATTTCACCGTAGATATACTATCTACAATCATCTTCGCAATTGATTCCTCAAACAATGTGGAAAACAAACAGAGTTAAATCAAAAACTAGATAAAGATAGGATCTTTACCTCAAAGTGAAACCCTCTAAGAGTTTCCGAAATGATCTACTCTGCCAAATTTGATTCCTCAAGCAATCCAAATGCTGTTTTGAGATCGTTATGAGATCCCACAAACAGTTCTAACGCTGCTCCAGGATCGACACATGATCTCCACAGAACAGCCACCAATGCTCTTGGAATTGACACACGATCTCACGACGAACCTGGGATGCTTTGGTACCACTTGTTGCGCGCGAGGCAATAAGCACCAAGGAACCAAATAAATGCAGTATAAAAGTATCCTAAGAAGAATAAGAACAAAGAAACAAGAGAGAAAGTACGCCAACACAATATTTAACGAGGTTCGACAATTTGCCTACGTCCTCAGGGTAAAGGGGAGAGAGATTTTATTGATTCAACAATCAATTACAACTTGTTCCTTGCTTCAAGGAATTTCCAAGAGGATTTTCAGTGGGATACAATTCATGAGGGCTCTAACCCTTATTTATAGCCAGAGAGTTCCGAGGATTTAGGAAACCCTAATTGGATTCGATCCCAAAACAGAAAGGAGTCAGAATCCGTTCAGGAGAGACAGAACGCGTCTGTCGGTCGATCGGCCTCGGTCGACCTCTATCCATGGTCGACCGGTGGGTTGACCGAGGCCAACCGAGAGCAACTCGTGCCAGTCGGTCGACCGTGCCAGTCGACCATTCCTTTGTTACAGTCGACCGGGCGGTCGACCGAGCCGTGCATGTGCACGTCGTGCACACCAGTCAACCGGGCGGTCGATCGGGCCTGCCTCCTGGCCTGCTACGAGCTCCGTTCTCGCTCCTTTTAGCTTCCGATCTCTACGCTATTTTCCCGATGAGATTGAAAAAACTCTTATGATGTCTTTTTATCCCCTTTATCTCCTCTCTCTCCCGACACTACTATCACTATTTGGAGTCTAAATCTCCTAAAAGAAGCAAACTTGCTCAGTTCCAAGAAAAAAAATGAAACAAACTAATGAAATAAGAGATTGTACAGTTCCTAAAAATGGCAATTGAAGAATAAAATAATAGTCGTAAAGAAGCATTACTCAAGTTTGGAGGACCAAAAACAATGCTGCATGATTCTCTCCACACCACTAACATGCTTCCTCGTGTATGAATCAAAGTCACCATTTCATTTGATTGCTCCACTGCAATTACTGTTTGAGAATCTTTTACCTCAGCCTTTGTTTATTCACTTGAATAATCATCTTTAACATAAGTGGCTTCGACCTTTCAATGCTTCTGACTCTTGCATTTATTATAATTCACAAGACAATGCCGTCCAAATTGTATACTTAAGCTTTCTATTCTCAACGTTAAAACATTTGCAAATCACATGAGACTGATGTGTGGCTGACACATTCACTCTCCATCTTTATAGTTTTACGTCGATTGAAATCACTGCTCATCGAAGCCTTCAGTTAATAAAGAGGCAGGGCTCTTTCCAATTCAAATAATCCAAGTCAATAGCACTACAATTCTATTAAATATGAAGAGTGCTAGTTTTTCAGCCCAATTCTCTCTCTTTGCTCGCTTTAATAAGACATTCCAACTCAGTTCTCCGTCTTCATTTAAGTTACAGCTTCTCTCAATTGTAAAGAAAATAAACTAACTGACGCAGGAAGCAGGGAAGACGAACAACGCCAGTTAGATCTCGTTCTAGCGTCCACGAACCCTGAAGAACTTTCCGGTAGAAAAATATTCGAATCCACGAATATTGTCACTCAAATTCACGAGCCAAGATAAGCAACTCAAAGCCACGAGCAATTTGAAGGAAAACCCAAATTTATTAATCAAAATTCGTTCATGTTGTAGTCAGTTTCCGACCCGCTCGAGATCGCGCCATGTGTCCATCTAGCATCAAACAGGCATGCAACACGTGGTCGCATTCAGAACTCCGTCAGGAATCTTCAATCAATTCAAACTCTAAGCGGATCAGGTAGTTAGAACGAAGAGATAAAGCAGTTATAAGAAATTCCTATCTCTAAGTCAAATCTTCTTTCAAACTCGATAGTTACAATTTGAGATCAGATCAACTGTTAGGATTATGATGTGAATACGTCGTGAAGGTAAACGAAAACTCGAAGATCAAAGAACAAATGTGTACAAGAATCTGTGCACAGGAGTAGTCGACTAATACTGTAACGCCCCGATTCCCACGAATACGGGGACGTCACTGCAACGTATATACGTAAGTCGAAGTACCTTCCCGTATATACGCTAAGCATCAGTACAGACAAGAATCAGAGTACGGAAGCAAATGGTGCATTATACATTCCAACACATAAATACAATCACAGAGTTATCACCAGAGTGATTACAATATTACATGAATATCATATCACTAGTATGCGCAAATGCGAGAATACAAGGAATATACATGAATGAACAGTATAAAAGGCACTCACGAGTTTACACATGGGAACTCGAGAGGCACACAGGGGGCCTGGAAGGATGGAGCTCCGAAGGTCGGCTGGAGGTCCGCGCTACCGTTGCGCTACTCTGATCAGCAAAGGGGGAAATCCACACGCTCCGGGCTCCATGACCTGGACGTGAGGTCCAGGGGAGTCAGTGACACTCCCCAGGCGAGTATGATACAATGCCAAGTGGCGAAGCAGGATGAGCACAAGTGTGCAAATGATACCAAGTAAGAAGTACTCATGAGGCAGATAGGTTAGAACAGGTATAGCATAATAATCACAAAACAGGAATCATAACATGCATAGCAGGTATAACAGGAATCATAACGGGAATATATAACAGGTATGACAGGAGGACATAACAGGTATCATAACAGGACTCAGGGTGAGCAATCTAATTGTATGGTTTCAGATTACGACTCCATGAGACTAGTACATCGAAGGAATAATCCAAACAAGGAAACCCTCATCTATATACCTTTATCTCATATTATCGTAATCTAAGTGCATACAACGGAGTAACAGGAACACTTATTATTATTACTCGTCTGACCCATATATCTCGGTATGTGTCCAGGTGTGCACCCCAACACACATACATCCATATATAGCTAGGCGAGGGTTGTTAACGGAAGTAGATGGAGAACTGATATCACCTCTTATAGTGGTTTCCATACACCTGGAACCAGCTTTGGAGGCCCAAAGTCCCCCTAAATGTAATGACATATAACTTACCGCCAATATATATCCCATCACTATAAGCAAGGTATCATTTCGGCATCCATCACTTCCTCCCATACCCATACAAGTTGTCCTTTTTATAGTTTATTATTATAATTATCTGATTATGGGAATGAGTAGGATCATAACTGTAATCATACATGTAGTCAGAACTGTAATCATAAATGTAATCAGAAATGTAAGACATAGCAAGTGATCAGGTACTACATTCCCATTATCGAGATAATTATACAATGTCAAGTGTATCATGCCTTGTTGTAAAGAGATAGCATGACAAAATGGTGATATACAACACGTAACCAGTCAAGTCAGGAGATAGATGATAGTCTGGGTAAGTCATGGTACCACATAAAGGTCTTGCCAAATAGTGGCATGTCAAGTAGTCAAGTGATAATCCAGTAGAAGTCAGGTGATATACATGTGTTAAAAGAAAGCAAGTAACTGATAAGTCTGAAAAAATAGCATGGCAATCATAGGGGAAACTCAGAAGTCAACGACCACGAAGGGTCGGCCACGCATAATACGAAAGTAGTGAAAGACATATAAACATAAAATAGAAATATGAAGCAAGAAGGTAGCGAGTAAGAATACTCGCCTAAAGCGCTACTCGCGTGTTGGAATCCCTGGGAGAGGATAAACACCAAGTGGGCAAAGGGAAGGGCTTTGCCCTTTGGAAGGCCGCCGGCCTAGGGGTGGTGCGCCACCCCTTGGTGGTGATCTTGGAGGTGGCCGGCCATGGTATAGGTGGTGGAGTGGTGGTTTTGTGGAGGGTTTTGATGGTGGTGGTATTTTTAGAGAAGGTAAAGGAAAGGTGGAAGCTTTGGAATTTGTGGTGGTTTCCATGGAGAGGGAGGAAGAAGAAGAAGTTGAAGTTGGTGTGGTGGTGGTTGTGGTGGTGGAAATGAAGGAGGAGATGGAGATGGTGAAAGCTAGGGTTTGGCTTTTGGTGAAGAGAAATGAAAAGGGGAATAAAAATGTAAAGGAAAAGGATTTATAGGTTTGTGATTTTGTAAAGGAGTTGCAATTAAACAAAAGAGAGGGGCTTAATTGCAAAGTGGGGATGATGAGGTGTTTCTCTTGGCCAATAGGAGCTTGCCATGTGAGGGGGTGAGGTGGAGAAGAAGTGTGTGGAAGTGGTGAGGTGGAGGGTGAGGTGGAGATTTGTGTGGTGGAGATTGGTGGAAATGTGTGGATGAAAATGGAAGCTTATGGAGGAAGCTAAAGGAATTTGTGGTGGAGAATTAAAGGAAAAAGAAAATAGGAAAAGAAATGAATAAGAGAAGATATTTTCTTGGAATCAGAATGTGAAAATATTGGAAGGACAAATACCCGGGATTGAGTCGTGGATGCGGAAATCTTTCGGGAAAATACCGGAATCGTCCGAAATTCAAGTATCTCGGAACGACCCGAATAAATATCAAAAATCCATAATATTATATTAAGAATAATAGTGAAATCCTTTTTTAGAAATACTTTATAGTTTTAAAACTAAAAATCCCGGAATCAGTTACCTACCGACTCCGTTGGAATTTTCATAAAATCAATAAATCCTCAGAAAAAGAATGTAGGTAGAAAATATGATTTTAAGGAATAATGCCTAAAGGGCCATCTTGAAATTCCTAACTGATTGTGAAATAAAAATACTGGAATCAGTCTTCTGCCGACTCCGGTGGGATATCCATAAATTCGTAAAATCTCCAGAAAAAGGATTTAGGTAGGAAATATTACTCTAAGAAGAAATGTCTAAAGACTCTTTGAGAAATTCTAAACAGTTTGTAAGATAGAAATTCAGGAATCGATCAGTGGCACTGGTCGACACCGGTTTTGAAGAAATTCATTTTAATTCTAGAAAATTCCAGAAATTCACATAAAATCTAATATATTAGAAAATGATATTTGAAATTGAAATTGGTCAAATACGGGAAGTAAATCGAAAAATACGATCGAAAAACTGAATACGCAATTAAGTACGTATTCCGGGAACGGGGTATTACAATCTACCCACCTTACAAAAATTGCGTCCTCGCAATTTCGTTAAGGGGTTAAATTGAATACAAAGGGGACAAGGCTGGAATAAAGGCTTCATAAAACCAAAACAGGGAAAGGATAGGAAGAATCAAAGGAAGGGACTAGGAATCAAAGGAAAGATAGTCAAGAAATAGATAACTCTGTACTTGTAGTTGGAATGTATAACCAAGACTCATGTGTTCCAGTTGCAAATCTCTTTACTATTGAGTTGCCTTCTGGACGTACTGAAGATGTCCAGAGCCTAGGCTCTGATACCAACTTGTAACGCCCCGATTCCCACGAATACGGGGACGTCACTGCAACGTATATACGTAAGTCGAAGTACCTTCCCGTATATACGCTAAGCATCAGTACAGACAAGAATCAGAGTACGGAAGCAAATGGTGCATTATACATTCAACACATAAATACAATCACAGAGTTATCACCAGAGTGATTACAATATTACATGAATATCATATCACTAGTATGCGCAAATGCGAGAATACAAGGAATATACATGAATGAACAGTATAAAAGGCACTCACGAGTTTACACATGGGAACTCGAGAGGCACACAGGGGGCCTGGAAGGATGGAGCTCCGAAGGTCGGCTGGAGGTCCGCGCTACCGTTGCGCTACTCTGATCAGCAAAGGGGGAAATCCACACGCTCCGGGCTCCATGACCTGGACGTGAGGTCCAGGGGAGTCAGTGACACTCCCCAGGCGAGTATGATACAATGCCAAGTGGCGAAGCAGGATGAGCACAAGTGTGCAAATGATACCAAGTAAGAAGTACTCATGAGGCAGATAGGTTAGAACAGGTATAGCATAATAATCACAAAACAGGAATCATAACATGCATAGCAGGTATAACAGGAATCATAACGGGAATATATAACAGGTATGACAGGAGGACATAACAGGTATCATAACAGGACTCAGGGTGAGCAATCTAATTGTATGGTTTCAGATTACGACTCCATGAGACTAGTACATCGAAGGAATAATCCAAACAAGGAAACCCTCATCTATATACCTTTATCTCATATTATCGTAATCTAAGTGCATACAACGGAGTAACAGGAACACTTATTATTATTACTCGTCTGACCCATATATCTCGGTATGTGTCCAGGTGTGCACCCCAACACACATACATCCATATATAGCTAGGCGAGGGTGTTAACGGAAGTAGATGGAGAACTGATATCACCTCTTATAGTGGTTTCCATACACCTGGAACCAGCTTTGGAGGCCCAAAGTCCCCCTAAATGTAATGACATATAACTTACCGCCAATATATCCCATCACTATAAGCAAGGTATCATTCCGGCATCCATCACTTCCTCCCATACCCATACAAGTTGTCCTTTTTATAGTTTATTATTATAATTATCTGATTATGGGAATGAGTAGGATCATAACTGTAATCATACATGTAGTCAGAACTGTAATCATAAATGTAATCAGAAATGTAAGACATAGCAAGTGATCAGGTACTACATTCCCATTATCGAGATAATTATACAATGTCAAGTGTATCATGCCTTGTTGTAAAGAGATAGCATGACAAAATGGTGATATACAACACGTAACCAGTCAAGTCAGGAGATAGATGATAGTCTGGGTAAGTCATGGTACCACATAAAGGTCTTGCCAAATAGTGGCATGTCAAGTAGTCAAGTGATAATCCAGTAGAAGTCAGGTGATATACATGTGTTAAAAGAAAGCAAGTAACTGATAAGTCTGAAAAAATAGCATGGCAATCATAGGGGAAACTCAGAAGTCAACGACCACGAAGGGTCGGCCACGCATAATACGAAAGTAGTGAAAGACATATAAACATAAAATAGAAATATGAAGCAAGAAGGTAGCGAGTAAGAATACTCGCCTAAAGCGCTACTCGCGTGTTGGAATCCCCGGGAGAGGATAAACACCAAGTGGGCAAAGGAAGGGCTTTGCCCTTTGGAAGGCCGCCGGCCTAGGGGTGGTGCGCCACCCCTTGGTGGTGATCTTGGAGGTGGCCGGCCATGGTATAGGTGGTGGAGTGGTGGTTTTGTGGAGGGTTTGATGGTGGTGGTATTTTTAGAGAAGGTAAAGGAAAGGTGGAAGCTTTGGAATTTGTGGTGGTTTCCATGGAGAGGGAGGAAGAAGAAGAAGTTGAAGTTGGTGTGGTGGTGGTTGTGGTGGTGGAAATGAAGGAGGAGATGGAGATGGTGAAAGCTAGGGTTTGGCTTTTGGTGAAGAGAAATGAAAAGGGGAATAAAAATGTAAAGGAAAAGGATTTATAGGTTTGTGATTTTGTAAAGGAGTTGCAATTAAACAAAAGAGAGGGGCTTAATTGCAAAGTGGGGGATGATGAGGTGTTTCTCTTGGCCAATAGGAGCTTGCCATGTGAGGGGGTGAGGTGGAGAAGAAGTGTGTGGAAGTGGTGAGGTGGAGGGTGAGGTGGAGATTTGTGTGGTGGAGATTGGTGGAAATGTGTGGATGAAAATGGAAGCTTATGGAGGAAGCTAAAGGAATTTGTGGTGGAGAATTAAAGGAAAAAGAAAATAGAAAAGAAATGAATAAGAGAAGATATTTTCTTGGAATCAGAATGTGAAAATATTGGAAGGACAATACCCGGGATTGAGTCGTGGATGCGGAAATCTTTCGGGAAAATACGGAATCGTCCGAAATTCAAGTATCTCGGAACGACCCGAAATAAATATCAAAAATCCATAATATTATATTAAGAATAATAGTGAAATCCTTTTTTAGAAATACTTTATAGTTTTAAAACTAAAAATCCCGGAATCAGTTACCTACCGACTCCGTTGGAATTTTCATAAAATCAATAAATCCTCAGAAAAAGAATGTAGGTAGAAAATATGATTTAAGGAATAATGCCTAAAGGGCCATCTTGAAATTCCTAACTGATTGTGAAATAAAAATACTGGAATCAGTCTTCTGCCGACTCCGGTGGGATATCCATAAATTCGTAAAATCTCCAGAAAAAGGATTTAGGTAGGAAATATTACTCTAAGAAGAAATGTCTAAAGACTCTTTGAGAAATTCTAAACAGTTTGTAAGATAGAAATTCAGGAATCGATCAGTGGCACTGGTCGACACCGGTTTTGAAGAAATTCATTTTAATTCTAGAAAATTCCAGAAATTCACATAAAATCTAATATATTAGAAAATGATATTTGAAATTGAAATTGGTCAAATACGGGAAGTAAATCGAAAAATACGATCGAAAAACTGAATACGCAATTAAGTACGTATTCCGGGAACGGGGTATTACAAATACAGGGTATAGTCAGCTAACCACCTGAATTAGTCGACTAATACATTATATAGTTGACTAGGTTTGGCTAACAGAGAGCTGGGGTTCTCAGGATTTGTCAGAGTAGTCGACTAGGATTTGGGACTAGTCGACTAATATTATGTAATATTATGTATTAATCGACTAATATTCTGACCTAGTCGACTAATGTCGGATCTGATAGTTTCCTTTTCTGAATCTGTTTTGAGTCTAAGTTGAATTCGTGTTTCTTTATTCCGGGTGGTGATTGTTTGTATTGATAGAATTTGTTTAGGATTAGGAGAGTTCTATGATCTATAAATAACCCCTTAGGGTGGCTTTCAATGTATTCGAAGAGAATCCAATGAATTTATAATTTCTAAGAGTGTAATTCATCTATATGAGAGATTCGTGAGAGAATTTAGCTACAAGGGTTCACGGTTCTTGGCGACCATCAAGAGCTTGTAATCTTCTCAGTGTGAGGTGTAAGTAATTCTTATTGTACTCTCCTAAAATTTTAATAAAGTTTCTCCCTTTCTCCTGTGGACGTACACACGATCTGTTTGATCGGTGGAACCACGTTATATTATTTGTTGGCTTTCTATCTACATTGGTATCTCTTCTTCTTCTTTTCTTCATGTTGTCATAGCAGATTCTATGGTTTTGTTTTCGCTGTGTCGCCCCAGTCGAGCCGGTCGTGGGGGCGTCCTCCTTTAAAATCACAACAATTGGTATCAGAGCATATAGATTGTTTCCGATAATTGGGATCAGAGTAAGGTCAACTTAAAGATGTCTGCAATCAAGTTCGATACTTAGAAGTTCGATGGCATCATCAATTTCAGTAGGCAGCAAATCAGAATGAATACCATCCTTACCCAGAGCGGGTTGAAGAAAGCACTACTTGGGAGGGAGAAAAATCCTCAAGACATGAAGAAAGAAACTTGGCAGGAGTTAGATGACAAAGCCTTGACGGGTATTCAGTTTTGCTTAGTGGGCGAAGTGTTGGATTAGTTCTCTACGGAGAAACAACATCCTCGTTGTGGGAGCAAGTTCAAGATCACTATCTGAAGAAGTCGTTAGCGAATCAGTTGATTCTGAAACAACGTCTCTTTCTTTTCCGTATGCATGAAAGTACACCTATCAAGTCTCACATTGTAGAATTTTTCTCTATTATCAATGATTTAGATAAGATAGAGGTTAAGATAGAAGATAAGATCAAGTACTTTTATTACTATGTTCTTTACCATCTTCATATAAGAGATTTAGAAAAGTTATCATCTATGGAGGCAAGTCAACAATTAAGGTCAATGAGGTCAAAGAACATCTGTTCAACAAGGACAAAATTGACACCCTATTGATAGGTGAGTCTCATCTTGATGATTACAGTTAAGTTCATTATTCAAGGGAGAAGAGTAATAATGGAAGTTCTACGGGTAACTCAAAACATAGGAATTTGACGTGTAACTATTATCACAAGAAGGGGCACATTAGACCTGATTGTTGACTACAAAAGAAGAAACAATCACATGCTAATGTCACTAAATTGATTGGAGAATATAAAAAACAGTGCGACATTCTATCTTTTACAGACAGATCAGTTGGTAACAAAGATAGATGGATTATTGACTCTGGATGCTCACAACACATCAGTTCCAATAGGAAGATGTTCACTTCATACACTTTGATTCAAGAGGAGAAGTCTTCATGGCAAGGTAATTGGCGAAGGAACAATCTAGTTTCATTCTCATGATGGATGCATCACTACTCTTCAAGGCGTTTATCATGTTCCCGAATCAAGGTACAATCTCATCTCTTGGAGCCCTATAAGGGGAAGGGTTCAGTTTTAGTTCTTAAGGTGAGCTTATGGAAGTCTCAAAGAGGCCCATGTGAAGTTTTAGGCCAAACGTGTCGGCAATGTGTATATGTTGCAAAATTTGAAAGTTATAGTTGGTGGATTGCAGTTGTAACGCCCCGATTCCACAGATACGGGGACGTCACTGCGACGTATATACGTTGGTCAAAAGGTGCCCCCACGTATATACGCTAAGCATAAAAGTACAATAAGGATCAGAGTACACGATAAGGCGTGATATCCATATATATGCCAACTCAAGATACACACATACAAAGTCATCACAAGATATTATAAAGTATTACACGATACATGTGCATTACATCATAACCAAGTCCAAAAGGGATATATACAATATGTATACAAAAAGCTCACGAGTAGGATGGAGATCCCGTGAGACAAAAGGAGAGAGTCTGGCACGAGGACCGGAGCTAATCTGCCTGCTCACTAAAGAAAGCCTGATCTTCAGTGGATGGCTCCACTTCGACCCAAGCCTCGGAATCTGAATATGCAAATCCAAGGGATCAAGACATATAACAATGAACAATATATATGGCCAAATGGCTAGGATACATGAATAAAGAAAACTGGAACGGTCTAATGAATATAAACCAACAGGTAAGGAAAGCATATATAACTGAAGTCAGAAAGGAATGAATGCATAGCTCTAGTCTATTATTATTATTACTTGCTTTACTGTGATATCTAGCTATGTGACCCAGCGTCCCAGCGCACATAGATCCATATCCTAGTAACTCAAGGTTGTTATTGGAAACAGCGGGGGTATCGACGAACTATGTTTACAGTGGACCCCGTACATGCCCGGGATAACGGTCCAGGATTGTTCCGTTGCTTGGTGACGGAAGCCAGCCGCTAGGCTATTCAGGAGGGTCTTATGTATGCCCTTAGTCATGACTGATTCAGGAATAGGGAGCAAGCACTCCCATCGGTCCCCTGGTGTACCGCAGGTTAGACCGGAATATGATTGTACAATATACCTACTACCACTGTAAACACGAACACGTATCGATATCCGCATATTTCCCCCGACCCATATGTAAGTTGGTGCTTTTTATGTAAAAGTCAAGTGTATCATGCTTAGTTTTAAGAGATGGCATGATAAGTGGTGATATTACTATTTAACATGTCATGAAACGAGTATATGCAATAGCAAGTCATGAGGCATTAAGAGATACATCCATTCAGTAATAGATCATGTAGTGCCAGTATTGAAGCATGAACAAGCAAGATATAATACACATGTAACAAGCATAAGAACCAAATTCAGAACAGAAATTAACTATGACACACAGTCAGAATTAGTCGACTAGGGGTAAGGGTTAGTCGACTAATAGGGGTCTCCAGTCGACTAACAGATATTTAAGTCGACTAAGTCTGTTGATACAGAAAGTTGGATTTCTGGTCCAGGGAGGATTAGTCGACTAGGAGGATTCAGGAGTCGACTAATAGGGATTTCCAGAGAGTTGAGATTTAGGTCCAGAAAAGATTAGTCGACTGATATTTGGGGTAAGTCGACTAATACTGTGTTTTCCAGAAAAGCTAAGTTTCAGCTAAGTGTTCTAGTCGACTAGCTCCTAGGGTAAGTCGACTAATCGTGGGAAAAACAGTGACAGAACAGATTTTCTGGAAATTGTGTTTGATGGTTCAATTCATGGTTTTTGGCGACCTAGGTGTACAAGAGGTGTAGATACAAGTGTTCTAGGGCTAATTCAAGTCTTGGTGAGTGAAATACTCACTTGGAACCGTTTGATTGAAGCTTTGTGAGCTTGAAAGGGTTGTTGACGACGAATAGCCCCCAAGTGACCCTTGGCGACGGAGAGAGCCACGATCCAAGCTCCAAAGAAGTGACTTGAGCTGGAGGTGAAGAGCTTGGGGAGTTCTTGGAGCTAGGGTTGTGGTTGAGGAAGAAGAGGGTTGGTGAGAGTTCTTCTCTCTAGTGTTGAAATGAGGAAGAAAAGGATTAAAGTGTAAAGGAAAATGTATTTATAGGATTGGAGATTTTGTAAAGGGGTTGGAATTAAGATAGAAGTGAGGGGTTTTCTTGCAAAAAGGAGGGGGTGAGGTGTCCCTCACCTGGCCACTTGGCCGGCTATGGGAGAGAGAGAGAATGAGTGGGATTAGATGGAAAGTGGGTGGGAAATGAGGTGGAAATTGTGGAATTTTGCAATTATTGAAAAAATGTCCGAAATTCAAGTATCTCGGAATGACCTGAAAATTTTATCAAAATCAAGAATAATATTTGAAGGCTCATGGTGCAATTCGTTTGAAGAAATAATTTACAGTTTTAAAATTAAAAATCCCGGAATCAGTTATCTACCGACTCCGTTGGAATTTTCATAAATTCATAAAATTCTCAGAAAAATATTTAGATAGAAAATATGATTCTAAGAAATAATGTCTAAAGGATCTTCTAGAAATTCCTAACTGTTTACAAGATAAAAATCTGAGAATCGATCAGCGGCACTGGTCGACACCGGTTTTGAAAATATTTAATTAATTTCAGGAAAGTTCCGGAAAATCATATAAAATCCAAAGTACAGGAAAATGACATTTGGAACTGAAATCGGTCGAATACAGGAAGTAATTCGGAAAAATACGATAGGGAAACTGAATACGCAACTAAGTACGTATTCCGGGAACGGGGTATTACAATCTACCCACCTTACAAAAATTTCGTCCTCGAAATTTCGTAAAGTGAAAGGGAACAGATAAATAAGGACAAGAAGGAAGATAACGGTAGATAAGAATAAGGATAAGAACAAGAATCGGAATAAGAAGGAAGAGTCTTACCAATCAAGTTGTGAAGAGATGAGGGTAACGCTCACGGATGACATCTTCTCGCTCCCACGTGGCCTCTCCTGGTGCATGCCTGTTCCAAGACACCAACACTAATGGTATAGCCTTGTTCTTCAATGTCTTGACACTTTTATCCACAATGGCCATCGGCTGCTCCTGATATGATAAATCCGGTTGTAGTTCCAGTTCAGAGTGATCCAGGATATGGCTATCATCTTTCACATACTTCCTCAACTGTGACACGTGGAAAACATTGTGAACTCCGTCCAAGATGGCGGTAATGCCAATCTATAAGACACATCTCCCACTCGATCCAAAATCTCAAATGGGCCGATATATCTCGGACTAAGCTTTCCACGAGTACCGAACCGGATTACTCCCTTGGTAGGAGATATCTTCAGGAATACATGATCTCCTGTCTGGAATTCCAATGGCCTTCTCAGTGTGTCTGCCCAACTCTTCTGCCGACTCTGCGCTGCCCTGAGGTGATCTCTGATAATCCTGACCTTGTCTGTTGTCTGAATCAGAATCTCTGGCCCCAAAAGTCTTCTCTCACCGACTTCATCCCAACAAATCGGAGACCTACACTTCCTCCCATACAATGCTTCAAATGGTGCCATCTTGATACTTGCTTGATAACTGTTATTATAAGAAAACTCCGCCAAGTGAAGATGGTCTTCCCATGATCCCTGGAATTCAATCATGCAGGCCCTCAACATATCCTCAAGAATTTGGATAGTCCTCTCAGATTGTCCGTCTGTCTCAGGATGATATGATGTACTGAATTTCAGACGAGTCCCTAGACTTTCTTGGAGACTCTCCCAGAAATGAGATCTGAATCTGGTGTCTCGGTCTGATACAATACTAACAGGAACTCCATGTAGACGAACTATCTCCTTCAAGTACTTGTCTGCCAAGACCTCTGTTGACTGTCCCACCCTGAATGGTATAAAGTGAGCTGACTTGGTGAGACGGTCAATGATTATCCACACAGCATTATTACCTTTAGGACTTCGAGGCAATGCCGTAACAAAATCCATGGTAATGTGCTCCCACTTCCACTCGGGAATCGGTAAAGGTTGCAGAAGTCCCGCCGTCCTCTGATGCTCAATCTTTATCTGTTGACAAACCAAGCACTTGGCAACAAACTGGGCTATCTCCCTCTTCATAGCATTCCACCAAAACTGCTTCTTCAAGTCCTGATACATCTTGTTTCCCCCCTGGGTGTATGGAATATGCTGAACTGTGAGCCTCTGCCAAAATCTTCTGCCGAACCTCTCCTTGGGGAACACAAAGTCTGCTACCAAAATATAAGGCACCATCCGGATGAATACTGATATCAGTCCTCAATCCAGCCTCTACCTAAGCTCGGAACTGCTGCAATCTGGGATCTTCCTTCTGAGCTTCCTTGATCTCATCTATTAATGTTGACTGAATCTGCAAAGCCATGAGCTGTCCTGCCTCCTCAGCTCCTCGAACCAACATCAAGTCCAATCTGATAATGTCCTGAATCAACTCCTTCTGCTGAGTGATTTGGACAAGCACCCTATTCTCTGGCATCCTGCTCAGTGCATCCGGTACTGTATTGACCTTGCCTGGATGGTATTGCAAGTCAATATCATAGTCCGCCATCAGCTCCAGCCACCGCCTCTGCCTCATGTTCAACTCCTTATGTGAGAAAATATACTTGAGGCTCTTGTGATCCGTGTATATCAACACCTTATCTCCCAGAAGATAATGCCTCCAAATCTTCAAAGCAAATATAACAGCTGCTAGCTCCAAGTCATGAGTTGGGTAGTTCCGCTCATGAGGCTTCAGTTGCCTAGATGCATATGCTATAACATGATCATGTTGCATAAGCACACACCCCAGGCCTTTCCCTGATGCATCACTGAATATGACCATCCCTCCTCTCCCTGAGGGAGTCTTCAAGATCGGAGCTGAAATGAGTCTCTGCTTCAACTGCTCAAATGCCAAAGCACATTCTTCTGTCCATATGTACCTCTCTCCTTTCCGGGTGAGCTTGGTCAACGGAGCTGCAATCCTAGAGAAATCCTGGACAAAGCGCCTGTAATATCCGGCTAGCCCAAGAAAACTCTTAATCTCAGTCACCGTCTCCGGAATAGGCCAATTCTTCACTGCTTGGACTTTGCTGGGATCCACCGAGATTCCTTCTGCTGAAACAATGTGCCCAAGGAAGGCTATACTGTCCAACCAGAAGTCACACTTGCTCCTCTTGGCATGAAGCTGCTCCTGCTGGAGGGTCTGCAACACAATCCTCAAGTGTTCTGCATGCTCCTTGATGTTCTTGGAATAGATCAAGATGTCATCTATGAAGACAACAACGAACTGATCCAGGTAGGGCGAGAACACTCGGTTCATCAAATCCATGAAAACTGCAGGGGCATTGGTGACTCCGAAAGGCATAACTAGAAATTCATAGTGGCCATAACGGGTCCTGAATGCCGTCTTCGGGATATCCTCTGTCTTCATCCTTAGCTGATGGTACCCCGACTGCAAATCCAACTTAGAGAATACCCGGGCTCCATGAAGCTGATCAAACAAATCATCAATCCTTGGCAAGGGATACTTGTTCTTGATGGTAACCTTGTTCAATTCCCTGTAATCAATACAAAGTCTCTTACCACCATCCTTCTTGTTCGCCAATAGCACTGGAGCTCCCCATGGTGAAGCACTTGGCCGAATCAATCCCTTATCAGAGTACTCCTGCAGCTGCTTCTTCAGAATCTCTAGCTCCGTCGGTGCCATCCTGTACGGAGCCTTAGATATAGGAGCTGTCCCAGGCACAGTATCAATTGAGAACTCGATCACCCTTTTTGGTGGCAGTCCTGAGATCTCAACAAACACTCCTGGAAATTCATCCCACACCGGTACTCCTTTCTGAACCTCTGAAGTAGTCAACCGAGTCTTTCTCTTGGTAGACTTCACCTCACCACAAAATTGAAATTCCGGTTGACGGGGAATCCTGAAAATAATCTTCTTCTCCCTACAGTCAATGACTGCATGGTACTGACTGAGCCAGGTCATGCCTAAGATTACGTCGTACCCTTTAGTGTCTAGCACGAGCATATCTATGGCCAAGGTCTTATCACAAAGTTCCACTGGACAATCAGCACAAACCCTAGAAGACATGACTACTCCATTCCCGGTACTAATCTCCCATTTGTGGTCTAACCCTTTAACAGGTATAGAATGCAATGCCACAAAATGATCTGAGATAAAACAATGCGAAGCACCGGAATCGAAGAGGGCTAAAACAGGTTGAGAATGCACTCTGATATTACCTGTTATCACCTCCTCAGAAGTCTCAGCCTCTTCTGCTGTAAGAGTGTAAGCCTGACCTCTACCACGCCCTGCTGCAGTCCTGGCTCCTCTCTGGACTGGGCGAGCAACATGCTGTGGCGGAAGGGAAAGAGCTCTCCTCATCACTGGTCCCTGATTCCTCTGCCCAAGTGGCCCTGGTAGCACTCTCTGTCCATTGGGTCCTGGAAGTGCTGGCAAAGTCTGGTTGGCTATCCCCAATCTCCTGTGCGGACAAGCCTCTATAGAATGATCTCGTGATCCACACACCAAACACAACCCATTTGCCCTCCGGCAATTCTGACGAATGTGGCCCGGTTTCTGACAATAACTGCAGAAGGTCGATGGTTGGCCCGCCTGGTAAGGAGCTGGTCTGAATTGCTGCCTCATCTGCACCTTCGCTGCTCTGAATGGGCCTCCTCTCCCCATTGGTGGAAACGGCCTCTTCATGGCCTGGTTCCTCATCTGATCCTCTCGCTTCTTCTCCAACCCACGCTCCACTTCTCGAGCTATGGTGAGAACCTCAGAATAAGTCTTCAGTTGCTGGGGCATCAAGAAGACCTGTATGTCCATCTGCAGGCCCTGCTGGAATCTGCTTGCCCGCTTCTCCTCGTCCGTTACCATGTACGGAGCAAAGCGGCTCAATCTAAGAAACTCTGCAGCATACTCGTCCACGGACTTGCTCCCTTGCTGAAGCCTGATAAACTGCTCTTCCATGTCTTTCTGAGCAGTAGCAGGGAAGAATCTGTTGTAGAAACTCTTGGAGAACGTGTCCCAGGTGACAGGTTTCTCCAATCTGGCCTCTTCAGCTAGCCACCAAGTTCTGGCTATGTCCTTCAGCTGAATCTTGGCGACCTCCACTTGATTCTCCTTCGGTACTCTGGCCGCATTCAACAAGTCTGCGGTATCTGTCAGCCATTGTTCAGCATCCAAGGGCTTCTCTTCTCCCGAGAAGATGGCTGGTTGCAGCCTCCTGAAGTCCGATACATTTCCCGGCCTCTGCTCCTTCGGTGCTGCCAATTCTTGCCTGAGGAGTTCAGTCTGCTGCTGCTGGTTTTCCATCATGGTCTGAATGACCCTCAAAATATCCACATTCTCCCCTGTGGGTCCATTCGATGCTTGCCCCGAGTGGTTACGGCCCGTCCTTCTCTCCATACCGATTGGTGAAAGATAACTGGAATTGGAAAAATGGAAGGAATTTAGGACACAAGGGATGGAATCAAGGAGGAATCAAGAAGGACTAGATAACTTTGTACATTGTAGTTGGCATCAGCAAATTATTAATTTGCTGCTTGATTGTACTTTAGGTGTGAGAGCCTAGGCTCTGATACCAACCTGTAACGCCCCGATTCCACAGATACGGGGACGTCACTGCGACGTATATACGTTGGTCAAAAGGTGCCCCCACGTATATACGCTAAGCATAAAAGTACAATAAGGATCAGAGTACACGATAAGGCGTGATATCCATATATATGCCAACTCAAGATACACACATACAAAGTCATCACAAGATATTATAAAGTATTACACGATACATGTGCATTACATCATAACCAAGTCCAAAAGGGATATATACAATATGTATACAAAAAGCTCACGAGTAGGATGGAGATCCCGTGAGACAAAAGGAGAGAGTCTGGCACGAGGACCGGAGCTAATCTGCCTGCTCACTAAAGAAAGCCTGATCTTCAGTGGATGGCTCCACTTCGACCCAAGCCTCGGAATCTGAATATGCAAATCCAAGGATCAAGACATATAACAATGAACAATATATATGGCCAAATGGCTAGGATACATGAATAAAGAAAACTGGAACGGTCTAATGAATATAAACCAACAGGTAAGGAAAGCATATATAACTGAAGTCAGAAAGGAATGAATGCATAGCTCTAGTCTATTATTATTATTACTTGCTTTACTGTGATATCTAGCTATGTGACCCAGCGTCCCAGCGCACATAGATCCATATCCTAGTAACTCAAGGTTGTTATTGGAAACAGCGGGGGTATCGACGAACTATGTTTACAGTGGACCCCGTACATGCCCGGGATAACGGTCCAGGATTGTTCCGTTGCTTGGTGACGGAAGCCAGCCGCTAGGCTATTCAGGAGGGTCTTATGTATGCCCTTAGTCATGACTGATTCAGGAATAGGGAGCAAGCACTCCCCTCGGTCCCCTGGTGTACCGCAGGTTAGACCGGAATATGATTGTACAATATACCTACTACCACTGTAAACACGAACACGTATCGATATCCGCATATTTCCCCCGACCCATATGTAAGTTGGTGCTTTTTATGTAAAAGTCAAGTGTATCATGCTTAGTTTTAAGAGATGGCATGATAAGTGGTGATATTACTATTTAACATGTCATGAAACGAGTATATGCAATAGCAAGTCATGAGGCATTAAGAGATACATCCATTCAGTATAGATCATGTAGTGCCAGTATTGAAGCATGAACAAGCAAGATATAATACACATGTAACAAGCATAAGAACCAAATTCAGAACAGAAATTAACTATGACACACAGTCAGAATTAGTCGACTAGGGGTAAGGGTTAGTCGACTAATAGGGGTCTCCAGTCGACTAACAGATATTTAAGTCGACTAAGTCTGTTGATACAGAAAGTTGGATTTCTGGTCCAGGGAGGATTAGTCGACTAGGAGGATTCAGGAGTCGACTAATAGGGATTTCCAGAGAGTTGAGATTTAGGTCCAGAAAAGATTAGTCGACTGATATTGGGGTAAGTCGACTAATACTGTGTTTTCCAGAAAAGCTAAGTTTCAGCTAAGTGTTCTAGTCGACTAGCTCCTAGGGTAAGTCGACTAATCGTGGGAAAAACAGTGACAGAACAGATTTTCTGGAAATTGTGTTTGATGGTTCAATTCATGGTTTTTGGCGACCTAGGTGTACAAGAGGTGTAGATACAAGTGTTCTAGGGCTAATTCAAGTCTTGGTGAGTGAAATACTCACTTGGAACCGTTTGATTGAAGCTTTGTGAGCTTGAAAGGGTTGTTGACGACGAATAGCCCCCAAGTGACCCTTGGCGACGGAGAGAGCCACGATCCAAGCTCCAAAGAAGTGACTTGAGCTGGAGGTGAAGAGCTTGGGGAGTTCTTGGAGCTAGGGTTGTGGTTGAGGAAGAAGGGTTGGTGAGAGTTCTTCTCTCTAGTGTTGAAATGAGGAAGAAAAGGATTAAAGTGTAAAGGAAAATGTATTTATAGGATTGGAGATTTTGTAAAGGGGTTGGAATTAAGATAGAAGTGAGGGGTTTTCTTGCAAAAAGGAGGGGGTGAGGTGTCCCTCACCTGGCCACTTGGCCGGCTATGGGAGAGAGAGAGAATGAGTGGGATTAGATGGAAAGTGGGTGGGAAATGAGGTGGAAATTGTGAAATTTTGCAATTATTGAAAAAATGTCCGAAATTCAAGTATCTCGGAATGACCTGAAAATTTTACCAAAAATCAAGAATAATATTTGAAGGCTCATGGTGCAATTCGTTTGAAGAAATAATTTACAGTTTTAAAATTAAAAATCCCGGAATCAGTTATCTACCGACTCCGTTGGAATTTTCATAAATTCATAAAATTCTCAGAAAAGTATTTAGATAGAAAATATGATTCTAAGAAATAATGTCTAAAGGATCTTCTAGAAATTCCTAACTGTTTACAAGATAAAAATCTGAGAATCGATCAGCGGCACTGGTCGACACCGGTTTTGAAAATATTTAATTAATTTCAGGAAAGTTCCGGAAAATCATATAAAATCCAAAGTACAGGAAAATGACATTTGGAACTGAAATCGGTCGAATACAGGAAGTAATTCGGAAAAAATACGATAGGGAAACTGAATACGCAACTAAGTACGTATTCCGGGAACGGGGTATTACAGCAGTTATCCTCAGCTTTGGAAGCGGTGGTTGTGAAACAATCAAAGACTATGATAGTTTTGAGATCGGATATTCAGTTGTACCACGAGAGAGAGATTGGGACTAAGCATAACAAGATAGTCCAGATCGTTACTCGTATGGTGGAGCAAATTCTCATAAATCTTGTGTGGATCAAGGAGATCATTGGGTGATAAAGTTCAAGTTGGGCCTGAACTTATTCGACCTAATCAAGTTGTGAACCCCATGAGGGGGTTATGGAGAAGAGGGAGTGAGATAGAGATGAAATCAAGTTTGTTCAATTGTGCATGGAGAAGGTAGACAAAAATTTAAAGATCAAAGAACAAACATGTACAAGAATTTGTGCACAGGAGTTGTCGACTAATACAGGGTATAGTCGACTAACCACCTGGATTAGTCGAGGTGTGGTCAACTAAGTTTGGCAACAGAGAGTTGAGGTTCTCAGAATTTGTCAGAGTAGTCGACTAGGATTTGAGACTGGTCGACTAATACTATATATTTGTTGACTAATGCCCTAGCCTAGTCGACTAATGTCGGATCTGGTAGTTTTCTTTTCTGAATCTGTTTTGAGTCCGAGTTGGATTCATGCTTCCTTTATTCTGAGATGGTCATTGTTCGTATTGATGAAATTTGTTTAGACTTAGAAGAGTCTATGGTATATAAATAACCCCTTAGGGTGGCCTTCAATGTATTCGAAGAGAATCCAACGAATTTATAATTCCTAACGGTGTAATTTATCTAGGTGAGAGATTCGTGAGAGAAGCTTAACCACAAGGGTTCGCTGTTCTTGGCGACCATCAAGGGTTTGTAATCTTCTCAGTGTGAGGTGTAAGTAATTATTATTGTACTCCCCAAAATTATGATAAAGTTTCTCCCATTCTCCCGTGGACGTACACACGATCTGTTTGATCGGTGGAACCATGTTATATTGTTTGTTGGCTTTTTATCTACTTTGGAATATCATCTTCTTATTCTTCACGTTGCCTTAGTAGATCCTGTGGTTTGTTTCCGCTGCACCGCCCCAGTCGATCCGATCGTGGGGGCGTCCTCCTTTGAAATCACAATAATTGGTATCAGAGCATACAGATTGTTTCCAACATCAATCACATCAACAACTGGGCGCAAACTACCAGATAAAGATGAACTCTTGCCCAACCATTTTAAATCAGGATGTTCAAATAGTTAGATATTTAAACAGAGCTGAACTCTGCAGCCTTATCCAACCAACACTACATGTATAAATAGAAAATCCCTCCCAACGTGGGGAGGGGCGATCAATTGATCCCAAAAACCCTAGCACATCAGAGAATCACCATTGTAATCACCATTATTATAGTGAAATCTTTCTCTCCCCCTCTGTGGTTTTTCCCTTTTAGGTTTTTCATGTAAGTCTCTGTGTTTGTATTAATTTTTCTGAGATTTGTTTGACCCGTCTTCATAATTTCGGTGTGTTGATAAGTTTCATAGGTAATTACCCATAACATTTGGTGCTTTCATTGAGATCCTTGAGACAATACACTCGAGATCTCCCCATCCAATACCCTAACCCTTCCACAACATACCCTCGCACAACAATTATGGTGCACAAGAATGCGATACGTAATGACGACAATCCATTAGTCCTTTCCAGAGTGCAACTAGTTCAAATGGTGATCGACCTATGACAACAGATGGGGCCAAGGCAGATTGTGAGCGAGAACTAGTCACATCCATCGTGATACCGCAGAACCAGAGTGAAAGGCAGTAGTAACGCGGGTCAACCATCAGTTGTTCACACAGATAAAGGTTTTTTGAGAAGAGCAACAAATAGTCATCGAGTTGGGTGCTATGGAGACTTAGGTGGACACCTCCTCCGAAGTTAACCAACATCTTGAAGCCCCGACCGACCTATGTTTTAAGCTAAATAAGATGCGCTCCAAAGTAACATCTGCGCATGGGGACCCCGAGAGCTTCTAGCTGGTAGCTCACGAAAGCGTGTGAGGGGACATCACGACCCAACATACAAGGAGAATGCTTCCCTGACAATGGCAAAGACCGAGTACGCCCAGTCTTCACCCCCTAAGCTGTTGATTGACCAAATCCTTTATGTCATCAAGCATCAGTCATGGGTGAAACTCCCCAAACCAGCCAAGCACGACATAGATTCCTTGAAAGTAGGGAACAATTCCTTTCATGGCAGTTGGGGACACGCCACCCTGCATTGCTGGGCCCTCAAAAGACACCTCGAGGACCTAGTTCAACGTAGATTCATGGACGAGTTCATCCTCGACTTGGAGAAAAATCCAGAGTTAAAGCACTCACTGATCGGCACCCTTCGGGACTGG
>JAVJIF010021858.1:0-88972 GCA_038442645.1 Agave tequilana | reverse complement strand
TTTATATGCTTACCCCTTCTACATTCTTTTTGACATTTCTTTAGCCTATTCGCACTTGGCCGACCCGAGTCCACGAAGACGGTGACATCATTTCTTCCCCCTATTTATTGCATTTGCATTTCCATATGCATTCATTGAGGACAATGCATTAGATAGGTTGGGAGGGGTGCTAACACTTTTTCTTTTTCCTTTTATTCTTTCTCTTCTTTCAAAAAAAAAATCTCCAGATTGAAAAGACATTTCATACTCTTCATAAAAATACCAAAAGATTGTAGGAATTATGGGAACCTTATTAATGAATCTTTATTTTTGCCTAAATAAATAAGAAAGATTGGTTTGACTAAAAAGTTAGAAGGGATAAGGAAAATAAATCATACCGTTTATTTAGCCTTAGTAGAATACGCATAACCCACACACATGCTTGGGATTTAGAGACACAACTCTGAAAAAAAAAAGAAAAAAAGAGAAAAAAGAAAAGAAAAGCTGGATAATTGTGCCTCAAGAAGCATGATTACTCACGCAAAAAAAATTCTATATACAATAATGTATAAATACATCTTGATTTCGTGGCCTACTCCACTTGCATATTTAACATGAAGGGTATTTTTCCGCCTGGTGCCCTAAGACCATCTGGTTTGGGAGTTATCGGTTTGATATGTATTACATAAGTGAAGTAGAAAGCTAATAGAATCAAGAATAATAAGTAAATATTAATAAAATTAAATGATATTCAAAGTTGAGTTGAAAAATCCCAAGCACATCACACTTACACATTATGCATATCTATCTAAAGCAAAATAAAAGAATGAGTTAGAAGTACAAGATCCTTTCGAAATTTAAAGAAAAACCATAGTTCTTCTTTTATGAAGTAAGAGGACTTATGAGGGTTAAACCTAATTCTTACATCATTCGGTCATTTTATTTAAATGATTGAAAGTTCTTTTTCATAAATAAAAAATAAAAAAGAGAGAGAGAGAGAAAAATTCTTTCAACAACTAACTTTTTCTTTACCTACTGGATTTTGTGGATGTAATCCGCTGAAAACTCTCAGGAGACAACACTCTTCCTCTAGGGGAAACTTAGAGGTTTAAAGGCTTGTTGCACATGCTCAGTGCAATCGCATCACCTGCGAAAGTGGTATAATAAGCTTCTTATTTTTGTTTTGCCGGGGACGAGCAAAAAGATAAGTGTGGGGGTGTGATTAGTCTCTAATTTTGCATAATTTTCATCACATTCTCATATTTATTTCATGTAAAATTTTTCTAATAAACCTTACTTGCTTGATCCTAGTCCATGGTGTGCAAATGAAGAAGAAGACCTAAATCACCATTTAATTAGTAATTAAAAGCCTACCAAGTAGCCATTGACTTTAGGATGAAGATTTTGTCAGCCCAGGGTATCAAATTGCAAATCCAGAAGATCAAGCATCAGAAGACAGAGTTGTGTGGCCTATGATCCATCGTGAGGCTATCTTTCAAAAGTTAGAAATTAGTAGGAGCACTTAATAGAAAGTTAGCCATGCATTTTTACAACTAAGAAAAAAATCACTTTTACAAACCACCAAAATATTTTCCAACAATTCTTAAAAACAACTTGTTTTCACTTTTCAATTCTTTATTTGGAAATAAGAACTTTCTTTCTTCTTGAACTTTGAAGCCGCATCAAGCTTCCATCCACTCTCCCTCCTTGTGGATATGACCCGTATAACCACTTCGCTACTACGAAAGAATCGCAAAAGCAGTAACATCAACCCACACTTCCTTCTCTTATTTTAGTGCTTGTTTTTTGCCGATCAATGACCTAGACTACTTTAAGGACTGATGGACCCTACTATCACTAACAAAAGTTCAGTTAAAAAAAGACCAATTATGCTAAATGGGAGAGGTCTAACAGGATTTGTCTGCTGGTTATAAAATATTTTATTCATATAACTATAGGGATTCTATTCTTGATAAAGTCAATATTAAAAGTTTTTTAGCTAAAGTAGTCGGCCGGTTTATTAAATTGGATAAAGTTAAGGCCAACATGCATCTTAGCAAGTTGATAAATAAGCGCTAAAATGATAAAGAGTACATTATGAAAATGTCCAATCTTGTTTCTAAACTAAAGACACTGAAATTGGAACTCTCTGAAGATATTCTAGTGCATTCATTTTGATCTCCTTTCTTACACAGTATAACCTTTTTTAAGATTATTATAGTGTTCAAAGGAAAAATTAGAGTCTCATTAGGCTCATCTGTCACTGTGTACTGGAAGAAGAGAGATTAAAATAAAAAAAGACTGAAAGTGCTCACTTAGCATACATGGTAACATCTCTAATAAGAAAAGAAAATATAATTAAAGAGAAGAGTATAATCAGCACTACAGTTACTAATCCTAAGTGGTAAAAGTGTAAGAAAAAAAACCTAAGCTTATTATATGCTTCCTTTGCAAGAAAATAGACTCAACTAGGATTGCATAAAGTATCAGAAATGTCTAATTAAGAAGGATATATTCTCATATTTATATTTGTTCTAAAATTAATTTAGCTTTAGTGCTACCCCATACATGGGGATAGATAATTCACATAAGCGATTCAATGTGAAATTTTCAAACCAAAGGAGACCGACTAAAAGCTAAATGATACATATACATGGATGATGAAAATAAAGCTGCAGTTGAAATTATTGGAGTTTGTAGGCTTAGATTAGATTCTAGTTTTTGTTTTGATTTGGATGAGACTATATGTACTGTCCTTTTAGATGAATTTTATTTCTATTTCATTGTTAACAGATATGGTTTTACTGTCACTCTTGAAAGTGAAGCTTAGTCTATGATTGAGGGAAACATGCACAAAAAAATATAGAATTGTAGAAATTAAGAATAAAGTGGAAGGTACTCAATACTATCACGATAGCAAGTGACTATGTGGGTCGTGATCCACAATGAGGGGCTTGCGATGCAAGCGTGTTTTAAGTTTCTTTTAAGTTCACTAAAAATGGTTAAAAGTTCTTCTCTTTTTCTATAAAGAAAAGAAAAAGAGTCTATTGTTAAGTTAAGAAGAAAATGGTAGATTAGGAAGTGGATAAAATAAAAATTGAGTTTATACAAAGAAACAAAAAATAGTGAAGATTTTAGTGTCGGTGATGAAGGTGATCTAAACTAAAGATTAAAAGAAAAAAAGAAAAACCCTAAAAGTACTTACTTATCTCTTTTGGTTGATGACTTACCTTGAATTCTTGACAAAGACTCGCCTCCTCTTGAAGGCAAGTAAAGCATGGCAAATAGAATCTTCTCCATTCCTGATCTATACGATGAATTAAGGGGCAAGCTAAACTAACAAAGGAACAATAATCCATCACCATAAGCCATCAAGGCACTTGCAATGACAAGGCAGGTTTGATGCTATATGTTTCATTGGATTATCATCAAAACCTAATAGAAGAAGAATAAGAGAAGAATAAGAACATAAAAACATAATTTGATTAAATAAAGTAAAAATGAAAGAAAAGAAGAATAACTTACACCGATGTCCCCCTCAGTACAAGCTTCACTCTCTTTCCTCCATTAAACTCTTCTCTAGTCTCATTACGTAAAGAAAAACAAAACTTACATAAATAAAAAGTAAAAATCTAAGTTATAAACTAAAGTACATCCTAGCTTATGCTCTCTGTGAATCATTCCATGTGGTCTCAGAAATCCCAGTATCTATAGTTAAAAACCAAAAGGGGAGAGCGTCTAAAGATAAAGATAGAGAGAGCAAACACTCCCCCAAATCTTTCAAGATTGTCACGATTCCGTAGCTTTGACGTGGATCCACAACATAGATCTGGCTATCTGGCCAGATACAGGGGTGCATGGCAACTGGCCCTGATGTTTCTTTTTCTTCTGATAGATTTTCAGTTTTGGCTCTGAATTTGATGATATCCTCTTTTGATCTTCAATTAACCAAATAAATCTTTAAGTGCTGATTTAACTGAGTTTTATTGATTTTATCTTTTTTTCTCTCCATGATTATCTTCTGCAAAATAAACATTTAAGATAAGAGAATTAGAAGATTTATTATACGATAAATGTAGGAGTGTAATGGAAAGAATGCAAAATACGTATATGATCACACCCCCATGCCTATCTTTAGCTCGTCCTCGAGCAAAACAACTAAAAAGTAAAATAAAGATAACCTAATCTAACTCACTTTCATAAGAATCACGGTTGCACTTAGCATGTGCAACAAGCTGTTAAACCTCTGGATTACCCTTAGAGAATAAGTTTTGTCTCGTGAAGATTTTCAGTGAACTACACCCACAAAATCTATAGAAAAAGAGAAACAAAGTGTTAGTATTTTCGAAAAATATTTTGAAAAAGAGAGAAAATATTTGAAGTATAATTGTAAGAGTTCAAGTAATCTATAAGTTATAGAAAAACTAAACTTTTCATTCCTAAACTTAGTCTTTATTCAAAACTATTATCAATCAAGGTAAAGAGTTAAATTGTATTTCTCATCCAGTCTATTACTTTACCCTAAGTCATATGCACCTTTGTGACAGTGAAATTTTGACTCGGGATTCTTTAACTCTAACTCTTATGTCTTATTTTTCATATTTTTGATAGTATTATCCCTTAGTTCTATTAGGCTTTCTAATCTGCCTATGTAATGAGCATTTCGTCGATGATTCCCAAACCGGATGGTCTAAGGGCACCGGGCGAGAAAACCCCCAAAGGACTTAAGGACTCAAGCAAATAAGGCCACAAAACTAAGGGTTTTTATTTATAAGATGGACCATTTTTAAGCGTGAATACTTATGCTTTTATGAGAATCAAATACCTAGCTTAATCAGAGTATTTTTAATATAAATCATTTTTCTTTTTTTTTTAATAAGGCATAAGAATATTTGTTTTTGAACCCTAAGTGAGTAAGTGTATACAGGATGAATATTTCATCAAGGTAAAAATCAAGACTAAATTACTTTTTCAAAAAATTTTTCCTAACCTTAGGAAACAAACAAATAATCTTATTTTGATCAAGTATAAGAAATCCTAATTATTATTCTCCTATTCCTTAAAATTAACGTAATTTCTCACAAAAAACTAGGTCCAAATATTGTTTCTATTTTCAAAAAGTTTTTAAAAGCAAAGAAAATGTTAAATTTTTTTAAATAAAAAACTGTTATGTAAAAACCTTCCCACACCTATCTCATGCATGATCCTCAATATATGAATGAATGCATAAATGCATGAAAAAGAAGAAAGGAAAGGAAAATGTTATCTCATGGTGGTGGCTCCGATGGTGGTATGATTGGGCCAAGTTATCACGCCACGCTTCCCAAAATACGCTAGAGCCAAGACGCAATGAGAATCGGCGATGCATATACGCAAGAAAAATACCCACATATACGCATGAAGCCCTAAGTAACCCGAAACAAGTTATAAATGTAAATTATAATAAATCAAGATTACTGCAATATCACATATATAGATGTCCATACATGATAATAATAATCATAGAAATGGAATAGAATAATAACTAAGAATGATACATAAAGAATAAGAAATCAGAGGAATAAAAGAAGGCAGGAATACCAATAATCAAGCTGAGGGTAAGTCCAAGCTCCTCGCGAAGTGTACGATCTCATCAAACCTGAACAATAGACTGAAGCATCCAATCTGGACGTGCAAATCTAAGATCGTCAGAAAGCGACCTAATGAGTATTTAAGAAAAAGAGAAAAGTGATCGTGCATATAATCAGTGTAATTAGGCTACAACACTATTATTTTTGATACAGTGAAATTAACCTAACAAGTTTGATTTTAATAAAAAATAAATTTTTATGATTTTTCATGTTTTTGATAAAAGAATTTCATTTTTATTTTGAACCTTATTGATTATTTCATGAATATGCTATTCACATGATTCTTGTGCACTCACATTATTTTTATTTACTCATATACTTATTTTATGAGCACATTTATGAGCTTTATAGATCTTGAGTGACAATTTTTGTGTACTTAACAATAATTCATGGGATATATAATTTGGTTTCATATTTGAAAGATCTTTAACTAGTTTTTCAAAAAACTATTTTAAGCTAATTATTTATTCTTCACTCGGTAGTGTTTTCAATCTACAACTATTTTTAAATCTTATTTTTGAAAACTTCTACCCTATAAGAGTGGATGGTTGGGCGATCATGCCTTATATCTCTTATTGAATATTTTTTATCATGTGCATGAAAAGTGGTAGTTATGAGTTATGCACATAATCTTCATGTTATTTTATGTTTGTATACTCATATTTGTTTCTTATATATATATATATGCTTTAAACTTCAATTAGTATCAATTTCTATTGGTATTTTCATTTTTATACATACATATATATGATTTGATTGTGCTTGTTTTTATAATATCTTTACATCTTAAAGTACAAATTATGTTTATGGTAAGCTTGAGTTATTCCAAATGTTAATTGGTATCTATACAAGTTTATACATTGATTTCAATTGGTATTTCGATTGGTATTTATTTGATATTAAAATGCACTCATGTTTCACCTTCTATTGGTATCAAAATCTACTACTGATATCTTAATAAAAAAAATTAAGTGGTACCAACTTTTATTTTTGTCAACTACAATTTGATTTCATTGGTATCAAAATTTATTTTGTTGGCTTAAGAAATTTCAAAATTTATTTTGTTGACTTCAAGAAATTTCAAAAATTTTGTTTAAAAGTGGTTTCAAAATTTTGTTTAAGTATTAAAATTTTGTTTTAAAATTTATTGATATGTATTGCCTATATGCAAGGGGTGCTTAACATCTCTTCTATATATAGATTCATGTTTAGTGTATCTCACATTGAGGAGCTTAACATCTCTTCTTTACGTGATACACGTGTGTAGGGGGAGCTTAACATCTCCGCTTATACGTTGTGTATTATGCTTTATGTGAATTAGGGTCTAGTCATCCCTTCTCCAGGTAATGCTTGTATGTAGGGAGAGCTAACTTTACGCCTCTCCTCTTCATGAATATATATCACATATACATCTTTGTTGTTTGATTGTCCTCACACCTTTGTTGATGAATTGACAAAAAGGGGGAAAAGAATTTTGAGAGTTTATATATGCATGTTATATCTCTGTTTATACATATATGTTTGTATTTTATTTATGCATTTTATTGAATATTTATTTGTTTATTGTTATGCATGAGTTAAGGGGGAGTTTCTATGAAGCTTAACTTTAATCCATGCATATATAACTCCATGAGTTTTATCATCATCAAATAGGGGGAGATTGTTAGTCCAAAAGCCCATCGCTCTAATTTTGATGTTGATTAACCCATGTAGTTATAATACTAATGATCTTGTGTTTATATTGTTTCAGATTTACTGTCAAGATCTTAGTAGATATTTAGCTTCAACAAAGGATTCGAAGTCAAGTTTTGAAGCTAGCATGTGTTAATTCAAGCGCTCGCGCATCAAGTTTGCATCAAGTACTCAAGAGGAGTCTACCTCTTTAGATCAAGATTTGGACCAAGTCAAGAAAGAGAAGAAGACTTTCTAGAGAAGATTTTCGTGAAGACTTGTGTCTATTTGTAAGTGTTAAGATTTATTTTTAGATAAATGTAAAGGATAAATTAGTTGTGGATGCTCAAGTTCATATACACACATACACAAAATTTATATATGTTTTCATAAGAACAGTTTTGATTTTAGAAAATACCGTTTTCGTTTTGAGCTTCAAAGTATTCATCCTTATGTTTCATGACTAGAGTTCATCAAAACAAGTTTATATGGTTTATATATGTTTTGAATTTCATCCATGCACATTGTTGATCAAATGCTTTGAAAAACTTAATTTGACGTTTCTATATTATGTGTTTGAGTTTTGAATTTATCAAAACCTATTTTAGAGCTTATTGTCAAAAACATAGATATTTCATCTTATATGTGTACTGGATCATATCCATGCACACTAAGCTTCAAAAGTGTTTAACAAATCTTGTTTTGTATTTGGAGAAATTTTGAAAAAATTATTTTTCAAATTAAAGATTGATTTTGAAAAATACGAATTTTTGTTTAAGGCAAAATTTCTATATTACAAAAATGGTTCAAAAAGTTTGTAATATGTGTTGATTTTTTATTACACATATTGTACTTCAAAGTATTTCAATGAACTTATTTTTGTATATTTTATGTGATTTTATGAGAATTTATAAGGATTTATTTAACCAAGTTTTAATGTCTAAAAATGTCTGACCAGGCCTTCTGGTGGTCGACGGGTGATCGACCGATGTGCACAAAACGTGCATATTTTGTCTTGAGGGCCGGTCGACCGCACGGTCGACCGTCCAGAGAGCTGTGCTCTCTAGATCTGACCCTGGTCGACCGGGCAGTTGACCGATAGGTCAAGCCCAGAGAACGATCGATTGAGCGGTCGACCGACAGACTACAACAGTCAAAAATATAAACGTTGGTCGATCGACCGGCCGGTCGATCGACAGTAAAATTTGCTGCTGACTTTGACCCCGATGGCTAGTTTTGAGAGTCTATAAATTGGGGCTGTTTTGGGTTGTTTTACATTAGTTTTTGAGAGAGTTTCAAAGCCAGATTTTCGCATCTCTCTTAGAGGTTTTCTCCACTTGTTTTAGGGCAAATATTTTCATATCAAAAGGAGAGTTCTTCAAAAGTATTTTCAAAAGAGATTTCTTGAGTTTTCACCACAAATCAATCCTAGATTTTCTCACACATACTTGAGCTTTCCTTTGCTACATCAATCCTATAGGAGCTTTATTGTGAGAGTGTTTGTAGGTGATCTAAGTGTAGAGATCACCAAGTATTCATTCTTATATTTAAGGAGGTGAACTTGCGGGTTCGTGTTGTTTCGAGCTCTTGTGGGAGCTCGGTGTAGAGGTGCGGCCTCAGCAAGCTAGTGTTCTTGCGTGTATTGTGAAGATCACCTAGAGGGGGTGAATAAGTGATAAGATAATCTAATGGTGATTTAATGCAAAATTAAAACTATTTATGCAAACTAAAAACTATTAAGTTAAACACACCAAGTATAACACAAGAGTATAGCCGAATTCCTGGTAAGGGCTCTGGACTATCTCCTCAAGATTCCTCTAGATAAGAGTTGAGGTGCCGCTATGACTCTCTTGATTGAATACAAGTGTGAGCAAATAATCTCAAGTATATAACAATTAAGCACAAGATATATCAAAGATATAAAGATATAAGCAATATAAGCATGCAATATATAAATACAAATAAGAGATAGAGAGAGCAATCGCAAACACGGAAGATTTGTTTCGAGGTTCGAGCACCCTTGCTCTACGTCCCGCCTTCAACACTATGAAGGATTTCCACTAAAAACGATCTCACCGGATCACTCGGTGCCGCAACACCTACAACGAGTTCACACTAGAACTCCTTGGACTCACTAGTCCTTCTCTTGTTCCCGCAAGAAGAACACACGCAAGCACTCTAGCTTGCTGAGGTCGTACCTTTACACTGAGCTCCCACAAGTACTCGAAACAACACGAACCGCAAGTTTGCCTCCTCAAATACAAAGTAGAACACTTTGGTGATCTCAACAATTTGATCACCTCAAGCACTCTCACAACAAAGATCCCTAGAGGATTGATATAGCAATAGATATCTCAAGTATGTGTGAGAAAACAAGATAGAATGGTGGGGGAAAACTCAAGAAATCTCTTTTTCAAAATACTCTTTAAAAATCGTCCTTTTGATATGGAAGTTTTAGCTTTAAAACAAGTGGAGATAAACACTTAGAAAGGTAAGAAAAACAAGTTTGAAAACTCACTTCAAATCTTATATAAAATAGCCCAAAACAGCCCCCCAATATATAGGCCTAAAAAATATAGCCGTTGGAGCCAACTTAGCAGGAAACCCTGCTGTGATCGGCCGGTCGACTGCCAACGGTCGAATTTTGACCATTGGGAAAAGCGGTCAACCGGACGGTCGACCGATACTGGGCATTTGACCTAGCGGTCGACCACCCGGTCGACCGGGGCAGATCAAGAAAGCAGAGCTCTCTGGAAGTCGACCAGGTCGGTCGACCGGCCCTTGGCTGTGCATGTTTGTGCACATCAGTCGACCGCCTAGTCAACCGACTTTTGGCTCAGTCGATCGGCCTGGACGACTGCCAGAAGACCTGGTCAGCCATGTAAAGGGATTAAAATTTGGTTTTTACCTTCAATAAAATCTCATAAATTCTCATAAATGTCACAAAATAAGTTCATTAATATACTTTGATATACAAACATGTTTGATTAAAAATCAAAACATATTACAAACATTTTGAACTATTTTGTGATATAGAAATTTTGGCCCTAAACAAAAATCGTATTTTTAAAAACAATCTCTAAATTGAAAAATAATTTTTCAAAACTTCTCCAAATATAAAAACAAGATATTTTAAACACTTTTGAAGCTTAGTGCGTATGGATATGATCCACTACACATACGAGATGAAATATCTATATTTTTTACTATAAGCTCTAAAATAACTTTTGATAAATTCAAAACGATATTTTTTTTAACAAAAAAACTATCATATGAAAACACGTATAAATTTTGTGTGTGTGTGTGTATGGACTTGAGCAATCCACCAACTAATTTACATTTTATCTAAAAATAAATCTTGACACTTATAAAACCTGACACAAGTCTTCTTGAAAATCTTCTTCTCCTTCTTGACTTGGTCCAAACATTGATCCAATGAGCTAGACTCCTCTTAAGTACTTGATGCAATCTTGATGCACGGGCTCTTGAATCAACACGTGCTAGCTCCAAAACTTGACTTCAAATCCTTTGTTAAAGCTAAACACCTACTAAGATTTTGATCAAATATCTGAGATTAAATAAACACAAGATCATTACTACTATAATTGCATGAGTTAATCATCATCAAAACTAGAGCGATGGGTCTTTGGGCCAACAAACTCCCCCTTTTTGATGATGACAAAACTTATGCATGGATTAAAGTTAAGCTTCATAGAAGCTCCCCCTTAACTCATGCATAACAGTAAATATAAAGATATTCAATAAAGTGCATAAACTATATGCATAATCAAGGAGATAAACATACATAAATTCACTAAATTCTTCTCCCCATTTGCATAAACAAAACATATATGCATAAACAAGAAAATAAACATGCATATATAAACTCTAAAAATTCTTCTTCCCTTTTTGTCAATTCATCAACAAAGGGACAAAAACAAATCAAACAATACAGATATGTATGTGATATACATTTATGAAGAGGAGAGACGTAAAGTTAGCTCCCCTGTATACATGCATTATATGAAGAAAGGATGACAAAACCCTAACTCACATAAAGCATAATATATAATACATAAGTAGAGATGTTAAGCTCCCCTTGCACACGTGTACCACATAAAGAAGGGATGCCAAGCTCCTTAATATAAGATATACTCAACATAAATCTATATACAGAAGAGATGTTAAGCTCCCCTTACATATAGGCAATATATATCAACAAATTTTGAAATCACTTTAAAGCAAAACAAATTTTGAGATATCACTTGTAAATAAACAAAATTTTAAGATACCAATAGTAGATTTTTGATACCAATTGAAATTGAAACATTGTAAATTTTTAATACCAATTGAAACGTAAAATATGAAGTATATTTTGATATCAATTGAAATACTAATTGAAAATAATGTATAAGCTCATTAAGATACCAATTAACATTAAAAAATACAAAATTTGTGCTTTAAACATGTAAGGATATGTTAAAACAAGCACAATCAAATCATATATTTATATGAAAAAGAAAATACCAATTGAAATTGATATTATTTGATAGTTTTTGAATCATACATATATAAAAAAAACTATGAGTATACAAAAGATAAAATTCTATGAAGAACATGTGTATAACTCATAATTATCCATCCTATTCATGCACATGTTTAAAGATTTTTCATTTTGAGCATACAAGGCATGATCGCCCATCAACCGCCCTTCAAGGGTAGAAGTTTTCAAAAATAAAATTTGAAAATAGTTGTAAATTGAAAACACTACCAAATGAAGAATAAATAACTAATTAAAGTAATTCTTGAAAAACTAGTTAAAAATCTTTCAAACATGAAAATAACTCATATATCTCATGAATCATAGCTAAGTACACAAAAATTGTCACTCAAGATTTATAAAGCTTATAAATGCTCATGAAAATATGGTCATGAGAAAATAAAAATAATATGAGTGCACAAGAATTATTGAATAGCATATTCATGAAAATAATTAATAAGGCTCAAAATGCCAAAGTATGTGAAATTTTATTTATATTTTTCAAAAAAATTTCAAGGTATATGCATGTTTTATCAAAAACTAACAATACACATACATATTGTTGGCCCAAAGGCCTATCACCCTAGTTTTGATGATGATCAACTCATGAAGTTATGTTTACTAATGATCTTGTGTTTAATTAGTGACAGATTCTTTATCAAGATCTTAGTAGGTGCATAGCTCAACAAAAGATAAAATGTCAAGATTTGGAGCTAGCACGGTATGATAAGCTTGGACCAAGTCAAGAAGATGAGAAGCCTTCAAGTGAAGACTTCAAGAAGATGAAGACTTGTGTCTAGGTATAAGATTTTGGTTTTGTTTTAGAGTAAAATGTAAAGGATAGAACAGTTGGTGGACTGCTCAAGTATATATCACACACACACACTCTTGATTTAATTGTCTTTTCATAAAAGAATTTTCAGATTTAGAAAAGACTTTCATTTTGGAAAAACATAGTTTTGCTTTTTGGTATTCAAAGGTATATGTTTCAACCAAAACCTTATTTAGAGCTTAATGTCAAAAACATAGATATTTCATCTTGATTGTGTAGTGGATCATATCCATACACACTATGCTTTAAAAGTATATCTTGTTTTTGTATTTGATGAAGATTTGGAAAAACATGTTTTGGAAAAATATTGTTTTGGAAAAATAGTTTTTATCATGAGCCAAATATTTTCAAGTTACAAAAATAGTCCAATCTTTTATAACATGCCTTGATTTTGTCAAGCATGTTTGTATATCAAAGTATATTGGTTAAACTATTTTTGTAGATTTTTATGTATTTTATGAGATTTTATTTGAGCCAAAAAGACTAACTTTTTAATCCCAGAAAACTGTTTCAGGCTTCAGGTAAGTCGACTTGCTTACTGTTATAGTCGACTAACCCTGAAGTCGGTCGACCGGTTGGGTCGACCGACGTGCACAGATGTGCACGCCTTTGTGCACTGGAGGACGGCCGACCGTACGGGTCGACCGCTCCAGAGAGCTCTGCTCTCTGGAAATCTAGGCCGACCGTACGGGTCGACCGACAGAGAGTTCGCTCTCTTCTCCAGTAGCTCGGTCGACCCGGGCGGTCGACCGTGGCTCCAACGGTCGGATTTCTGACCGTTGGCGGTCGACCGCTCGGGTCGACCGGCAGGCCTGACAGGCCCCAACGGCTAGTTTCTGGCAGCCTATAAATTGGAGTTCTTGTCATTGTTTTGAGCTAAGATTTTGGAGACTTTTAGAGCCAGTTTTTCCCATTCTTTCAGAAGAGTTTTTCTCCACAAAATTGAGTGCTAATACTTCCAATTAAAAGGGAAGATTTTATAAGAGTGTTTAAAAGTGATTTCTTGAGTTTTTCACCATAGCTTTCATCCTTGTTTTCTCACACAAACACTTGAGCTTTCCATTGCTATATCTACCTATAGGAGTGTTCTTGTGATATAGTTTTTAGGTGATCAAAGTGTTGTGATCACCAAAGACTTCTTTTGTTCTTTGAGGAGACGGGCAAGTGTGCTCGTGGTGGTTTGGAGTTCGGTTGTGAACTCTTTGGCTCGAGGTGCGGCCTCGGCGAGCTAGTGAGCTTGCGTGTGTACGGGACTAGGGAGTCCGAGGGCTTGTAGGTGTTGCGGCACCGGGGAGAGATCCATTGGGATCTTGCATAGTGGAAATCCTTTGTGTGTCGAAGGCGGGGATGTAGAGCAAGTGTGCTCGAACCTCGAAACATACCCTTGTGTTTGCGATTGCTCATTCTCTCTCTCTCTCTCTATCTCTTTTATATCTTGCATGCTTAAATTGTGCTCATCTTTATATGCTTGATATTCATTGTGCTTAATTGATATACTTGCGTGGGATTGTTTTTAACACTTGTATTCAACCAAGAGAGCCAACGCGGCACCTCAACCCATTCAAGGGGAATCTAGAGGAGTTTGTCCAGAGCCCTTCACGGGGAATTCGGCAACACTCTTGTGTTATACGTGGTGTTTAGTGTAAAAGATTTAATTAGGTCATAATTGTTTTTAGCTTCCGCATTATTAGGCATTAAGTGACCATTAGATTAGCCATCACCTATTCACCCCCCCTCTAGGTGACTTACACATATCCCAAACATAAACGAGTCCATAATAGAATTTGCATGAAGGCAAGTGACTCAAGGGTATACATGTATATTTATTAGTTTTAGATAAATATAACATATACTTGATATAAAAAATGTACAAAGATATAGAAGACAAGTATAAATGAAGGAATCATCAAAACTGGATTATACATATACATGTAATGAGTACAAATGAGCAATGAGGTATAAACATATAATAATCAAGTGTAGCTCACTACTTATACAAGTACATACACAAGTTTTAATGAAAAGTTCATCTAAATAAGTATTCACCTCATGAAATATAAAACATGATTTCAACATAAAACTAAAACATGCTAAAAATATTATATAAAAGTATGTTAAAATAGGTGTTTAGAGATAGTTACCAAACCATATGCACTATTCTCTAAGTCTCCAACCAAGGTGGTCCTCCCACTAAACTTTCTTGATAGAGGTGCATCAATTTTGTATGTCCATCTAGCCCATGCATCTACCACCAAGGCACCAATACTTTCACGTCATGTGAGAGCCCACACCTACATCAAATATAAGAAGTGGGGATTTTGGTATTATTTTCTTTTGGGTCCACGAGGTTTAGCATTATACGGAACCCAAACATTTTTATTTGAAAAATTTATAGAATTTACTCTATCATAGCAAAATCTTGTAAGATGATCTTGCGGTCACAATGTTACATCTGTATACTCTAGCATGCACATGAGAATGAGTGTGATCATGATGTACAAAGTGTGTATATGTATGCCGTTGTGCATGAACATGTGGAGCTTATTTCTTTTGAAATAAGGTTTCCAATTTAGAATGATTGAATGCACAATTGCTCAAAGTTGAGCTCAAATAATATATTCTATTTTTCAAAACTTGAATCTCATTTTTAATTATAGTAGCATGAAGAGCATGGCAACAATGAGAATCAAAAGCCTTTTTCTTTTTAGAAATGTTTTCCTTTTCTTTGAAACAATTTTCTTTTTAAAGAGTTGTTTTCATTCAAAACAATTTCTTTTTCTTTTCGACCAAATTAATTTTATTTTTCAAAGAATTATTTCCTTCACAAAGATCATTTAATTTAGTAGACAAGAAAATATTCTCCTTTTTCAAAATATCATTTTCTTTTGAAATACATTCCAATTTATTTTGAAAAGAATCATTTCTTATAAAATGGAATCATATGTTTTTTCAATCTTTTATTATCCTTTTTGAGCAAATCATATTTTTTAAGAAGTTGTTGACAAAATAAAGCAAGCTCATCATATGACATGTTAACATCCTCATCAAGCTCGGATTCGGAATTTACCTCAAGGGGGTTATCCCCTTAGACCATGTAGCATAGTTGGAAGCATCACTTCCATCATCCGAGTCGCTCCCCGCATAGTATTGCTTTTGTTCACCAACGGAGACTAAAGTTTTTCATACTATAAAAGTCGATTCAAAGTTAGAAACCCTACATAAATAATCATCATTTAGGGTGACTTTAAAGCATGGATGGCTTTTGAGTTAGCCTCAAGATGTTTGCCATTTAAATAATATGAATCTTTAATTGTGGTAAGATAAGCATCAATCCCTAGGGCTTTGAGGTACATGGACATCTTAACTTTCCAAGTTTGGATGTTAAGAATGTCAAACATAGGAGGTGTCATGAAATCCATGTGTGTGTAAACAAATATTGTGATTAGATAAAAGGAGGCTCTTTAACTCTAGGTTGTTAGACCCAAATCAAGAGCACCTAGCTCTGATACCAATGAATATCACCTATAGGGGGTGAATAGGTGATAATCCAATCTAATGATGAACTAATACAAAATTAAAACTATTATGCAAACTAAAAACTATTAAGTTAAACACACCAAGTATAACACAAGAGTGTAGCCGAATTCCCGGTGAAGGGCTCTGGATTATCTCCTCAAGATTCCTCTAGATAAGAGTTGAGGTGACGCTATGGCTCTCTTGGTTGAATACAAGTGTGAGCAAACAATTTCAAGTATATAACAATTAAGCACAAGATATATCAAGCATATAAAGATATAAGTAATATAAGCATGCAAGATATAAGCATAAGTGAGAGATAGAAAGAGAGCAATCACAAATACGAGAGATTTGTTTCGAGGTTCGAGCACCCTTGCTCTACGTCCCCGCCTTCAACACTGTGAAGGATTTCCAATAAAAAATGATCCCACTGGATCACTCAGTGCCGCAACACCTACAACGAGCTCACTAGAACTCCTTGGACTCACTAGTCCGTCTCTTGCTCCCACAAGAACAACACACGCAAGCACACTAGCTTGCCGAGGCCGCACCTCTACATCGAGCTCCCACAAGAACTCGAAACAACACGAACCCGCAAGTTCACCTCCTCAAATACAAAGTAGAACACTTTGATCACCTCAAATACTCTCACAACAAAGATCCCTAGAGGACTGATATAGCAATGCATAGCTCAAGTATGTGTGAGAAAACAAGATAGAATGGTGGAAGAAAAACTCAAGAAATCTCTTTTTCAAAACACTCTTTAAAAACTCCCATTTTGATATGAAAGTTTTAGCTCTAAAACAAGTGGAGATAAACACTTACAAGGTAGAAAAAACTAGCTTGAAAACCCACTTCAAATCTTATAAAAAAAGCTCAAAATAGCCCCAATATATAAGCCTAAAAAAAATATAGCCGTTGGAGCCAACTCAGCAGGAAACCCTGCTGTCGGTCGACCGGCCGGTCGACTGCAAATGGTCGGATTTTCGACCGTTGGGAAAAGCGGTCGACCGGACGGTCGACCGATACTGGGCATTTGACCTAATGGTCAACCGCCCGGTCGACGGGGGCAGATCCAGAGAGCAGAGCTCTCTGGCGGTTGACCGGGTCGGTCGATCGGCCCTTGGCTGTGTACGTTTGTGCACATCGATCGACCGCCTAGTCGACTGACTTCTAGCTCGGTCGACCGGCCCGGTCGACCGCCAGAAGACGTGGTCAGCGATGTAAAGGAATTAAAACTTGGTCTTTTTACCTTCAATAAAATCCCATAAATTCTCATAAATTTCATAAAAATAAGTTCATTAATATACTTTGATATATAAACATATTTGATTAAAAATCAAAATATATTACAAACATTTTGAACTATTTTTGTGATATAGAAATTTTAGCCTTAACAAAAATCGTATTTTTCAAAAATAATCTCCAAATTGAAAAATAATTTTTTCAAAACTTCTCCAAATACAAAAACAAGATATTTTAAGCACTTTTGAAGCTTAGTATGTATGAATATAATCCATTATACATATGAGATAAAATATTTATGTTTTTGATAATAAGCTCTAAAATAAGTTTTGATAAATTCAAAACGATATTTTTCTAAACAAAAAAACTATCATATGAACACACATATAAAATTTTTTTTTTGTGTGTATGAACTTGAGTAATCCACCAACTAATTTATCCTTTACATTTTATCTAAAAACAAATCTTGACACTTACAAACCTGACACAAGTCTTCTTAAAAATCTTCTCCTCCTTGATTTAGTCCAAACCTTGATCCAATGAGTTAGACTCCTCTTAACTACTTGATGCAATCTTGATGCGCGAGCTCTTGAATCAACACGTGCTAGCTCCAAAACTTGACTTCAAATCCTTTGTTGAAGCTAAACACCTACTAAGATCTTGATCAAATATCTGAGACTAAATAAACACAAGATCATTAGTACTATAACTACATGAGTTAATCATCATCAAAACTTGAAAGATGAGCCTTTGGGCCAATATGTTGTTCTTGCGCGAACAAGTGAGGGGACTAGTGAGTCCAAGAGTTCTAGTGTGAACTCGTTCTAGGTGTTGCGGCACCAAGTGTTCTAGTTGGATCGATTTTAGTGGAAATCCTTCATAGTGTTGAAGGCGGGGACGTAAAAAAAGGGTGCTCGAACCTCTAAACAATTCTATCATGGTTACGATTGCTCTCTCTCTCTCTCTCACTAGTGTTTATATATCTTGCATGTTTATTGTGTTTATCTCTTTATATGTTTGATATATCTTATGCTTAATTGTTATATGCTTAGGATTGTTTGCTCACACTTGTATTCAACCAATAGAGCCATAATGGCACCTCAACTCTTAATCTAGAGGAATCTTGAGGAGATAGTTTAGAACCCTTCACCGAAAATTCAGCTACACTCTTGTATTATACTTTGTGTGTTTAGCTTAATAGTGTTAGTTTACATAAATAATTTTTAATTCCGCATCATTATCATTAGATTAGCTTGTACACCCATTCACCCCCCTCTAGGTGTATTTTCAACTATCATATAAATACAGAATGGAATAGACATGAATAGAATATAAGAAGTAGGTAACATGAATAAAGTTATAAATAATGATAGAGAACTGTAAGTAATAACTAATACCCATATCATTGTAAAGAAAACAACTAATGATAAGTTGTGTAAACTAGTATATGACACTAGTCTGGTTAGCTATTACTAACCTAACTAACGTGATACTTAGATGTGTCCATACCACAATTTTTTTTTACATACCAAATAAGGTTATCATTATTGTAACTTCCGACCAATTTAGTGCATGTGTTTTGACAGGGTACCGTGCATGCCCGGTACCACGGTCTAACACCCCTGGCGCTAAAGCAAGACGGACCGCAAGGCCCAAATAACTGAAGACCACAACCCACACAAAAGAATAACCGGAGTGGCGCCGTAGTCCGGGCATAGCCCTAATAACTTAGAACTGAATAACTGAATAACTAGGTAGCCAGTACTACCTTAGTTCTCCATGGTGAAACCTAAACTTGGTATACCATATCTAGTCATGCATTATCAGGCAATTACCCTTATTCTTCAGGTTATAATATCTTTTATTAACAAGCAATAATATAAGTTATTATTAAAATGAATTCAGACAGGATATCTCCAACAACTGACGATATCTATAATAGCTGAAAACTAATTAACTAATAACTAAAACTACTAATTTAACAACTGAATAGCTATTAGCTGACATCAGATGGAGAATACTGGAGATAGGGTGTCTTTAATCACATCAGTATCAATTTCAAGATTAAGTCTAGTGTAAGGTATACTACAACTAATCCTGATTAATAGTGGCAAGTATTTACACATGAAATGATACATATAAATGCTCATATCAACTAATAAAATAAGGTGAACGCTCACTGATGTCTCATAAAGTGATATACATAATCAAACTGGTAAAATATATCAGATGGTCACATGAAATGATACAGTAAAATAAATACAAATACATAATTAATGTATAAATAAAAAGAAAATAACACAAAAGCAACACTGACATGATATGATGTGATTTTGGAACTGAATCACAATCTGGTCTCCACTACACGAATCGGTACGAATCTTCGAGCCATCTCGTAGGTCGGCGTTCGAATCGCCTGGCTATCGGGTCCACAACAAACACCAATCTGAACTCCTGTTATCGAGTTTGGATCACGCAGGTGAGTCTATAATCGACAAGGGTTCTGGAAGAGGCCACGACTTGGGGGATGGAGCTCCGGCGGAGCATAACAGAGGAGGAGGGCATCAGGTTGGGGTTGTGGTACTGTGATGCTGCACATAAGGGGGATGGGTGAAGATGACAGAGGGGTCTAGTCGAGAGTGGAGTTGTAGTGCACAAGGCCCGCCAGGATGCTGTCCAGAGATCAAGACTACGGGGGAAGTCTGGGGTAGAGCTATGGGGAGAAGGTTGGCCATGGCATGAAGTCGCTCGCCAGAGAGGAGAGAAGATTCACGCTTCGGGAAGGGGAGGAGGCATGGGCTGTGACAAAGGGAGGCCCGTGGAGATCTGCGGTGGTCATGGCCACGGAGATTGAAAGTACACCTAGAGGAGGGTAAATAGGTATACTAGCTAATGTAGGGCAAATGATGCAAAATTAAAACTAATTCGCAAACACACTATGTGTAACCAAGAGTGAGCCTGAATTTTCCTTGAAGGACTCTGGATCTACTCCTCTAGATTCCTCTAAATTAAGAGTTGAGATACTTTAAAAGCTCTCTGTTGAACACAAATGTGGGCACACAAACTATATCTAGCATGTATATGAATATCAACAAGTAATAACAATGCAGGATATAAAAGAGATAGAGTTGTGAGATATTGGATTAAACGCAAACACCGAGATATTTTTTGAGATTCGAGCCATTGCTCTACGTTCTCGCTTTCACACAGAAGAATTTTCACTATGTCTACACAAGACCGTCCACAAAGGGACCTTCATTGAGGAATCATAACTTGACACAGGGAGTGCACAACTCCTCTCTCAATACACAAACCTCTACACAGAGATGGCACAAAGCAAAGAAAGAAATACACTTAGTGATAACAAAGATCACAAATAATCTCTTAGTGATCACAAATGATAACAAACAATTTTGCTCACAAACAAAGATCCTAAAAATAGATTTGAGATGATAGCTCAAGTATGTGAGAATCAAAGTTCTTGAAAAGAAAACATAAAGAAAAACTCTTGGGAAAAACTCTTAAATTGAGAGAGAAATGAAGAACAAAACTATAATTCCCAAAGATATAATTTTCTTTGATTTTTCAAAAACTTTGAAACAAATAAAGTAGATATTTTAGAACTAAAATTTGTTTTGAAAACTTCCTGAAAACTTAGGAGAAGTAGGAAACTTTTGCTCATAAAAACATAGGAGAAATAATCCCAAAGTCCCATTTTATAGGGGTCTGAAAAACTAGCGTTGGGGTCTAGGACAGGTCAGAAATGACCTGTCAGCCGACTGTCGGATCGACCGCTAACGGTCGGATTTCTGACCGTTAGGGTTGTCAATATACCGGTTAGTTGACGCCCCAAGGCAAACTGCCTGTCGGTCGAATGCCTGATAGACGAGGCTAGAACTAGAGAACTGGTCGACCGGTCAATGGACCGGGGCCATTTTCAGAGAGCGGCTCTCTGGAACAGTCGACAGCCAAGTCGACCCTAAAGCCAGTGCACCTTTGTGCACATCGGTCGACCAGTCGGTCGACTGTTAGCAGCCCAAAAATCAGGGTTAATAGGGTTTGATATGTTGGCTTTAAAATATCCTATAAAATCTCATAAAAATCATATAAAATCCACAAAAATAAGTCCTTATAAATATTTGAAGAAAAATATGTTTGACTAAAATTCAACACATATTTCAAACAATTTGAACTATTTTCGTGATATAGAAATTAAGCTTTAAACCAAAAAGATATATCTATGCTTTTGATAATAAATCCAAAGCTAAATTTTGTTAAAACAAAAACAAATTGAAACCATGACTAGAATCATCAAAATAAATTTTTCTACAATGTTAAATAGTAATATATATGGATGAAATCCAAAACACATTTAAACAGGCAAAACTTATTTTGATTCTAGCTATTCATGAAAATGAAACATGTATTCTTGAAAATCAAAAACCGGTTAAACCGAAACTAATAAACTTTTGAACTTTTGTGTGGTACTTGAGCATATCAATACTAATCAATCTTTACACAAGATCTAAAAAAAAACTAAACAAACTGAAGTCTTTTTGTAGAACTAATTCTCCAAGCCGACTCGATCCAAACACAATCTAAAGAGCTTGACTCCAACCGAGTGTTAAATGCGATCTTGATGCTTGAGCACTTGAATCAACTTGTGTTAGTTTTAAAACTGGTTTTGAATCCTTTATTGGGGTTAAACACGTATTTAGATCTTGATCAATATTTGAAACTTATTAAACATAAGATCATTAGCAAACCAACCTTCATAAGTTAGTCATCATCAAAACTAAGGTGAAAGGCCTCTGGGCCAATAGAGATGGGGTAGCGGCATGGGCAAGGGGATTGACCTGAGAGTATTGGGCCATGGAGGTTTGGGATTGCCATGTGCAGGGAGGTGTTGGAGACCAGGGTGCTCAGTAGGAGGCAGCCAAGGGGGGAGGAGATGTGCGCCATGGAGCTTGGCAGATGCGCTCCGACAGGAGAAGGGAGTCATGGGCTATGTACGACCTGGGAGAAGTGATGGAGTGCGATAAGGGGGAAGGGTGATAGGGAAGGAGAGGGGCTAGGGTTTAGGTTAAGAAAATGATTGATAGGATTATATAGAGAGATATATGTAGGGTTAGGTAAGAGATGATTTATATAGGGTTAGTTAATAGGTTATGGGTATTGAGTTGTTGGTTTGATGATATGGATCTAATGGGTATGGATTAGGAAATGGGGTAATGGGTAAGAATCAAGGAAATAGAATAATAAAATATTAATAATAATAATACTAGTAATAATAATAACAACTCTTAACTGAAAATAATATTTAATAACAAGCATATTTATTAACAATAGCAATGACAATAACTACAATAGCAATAATAATAATAATAACTCTAATAATATTAATGATAAATTATAATAATCATAATAAAATAATAATAGTAACAACACTACTACTAGCAATATGTCATACAATATTAATAAGAAACAATACCGATAATAATAATAATTAAAATAATAATAACAATGGTAGTAATAATAATAACAGTAATAATAATTAAAATAAGCATAATAATAGTAATAATAATAATTATAATCAAAATGAGGCTACCATTACTAAGAATAATAATTAATAATAATAGTAATTAACAATAATATTAATAATCATAATCATAATGAAATAATATTAGTAACAAAACTACTACTAATAATAATTAATAATAATAGTAATAATAGTAATTAAAAATATTAATAGGAAATAATGGTATCAATATATAAAATCCAATTAGCATTTACTAATTCAAAATAATTTTATATATTTAATAAAATAGTCATAAATCAAGTTAATAAAATAAAAGTATAGTAAAAATTAATAAATACATAGAAAAATAAAAATACAATATTACTAACTAAGGATACTACATTCTACCCACCTTACAAAAATTTCGTCTCCAAAATTTTCATAAGACGGGGAATGATAAAAGAAATCAAAATCAAGGGAGAAAATATCAAGCTTCCATGTTGCTTCTCTGCACATCATGGATTCACCATGCTTCGCTGCGTTATTCTGACTTCTGCTACCGGCTTCAGCATGGAGTAATTAGTTCTAAGAGACAGAATCAGAGAAATAGAATCAAGAAGGAGAATGAAAATCAAGATGGAAATACAGATCACTCTAGAAGAAGAGATGAAATCAGGGGAATAAAAGATTCAAGAGATGGATTCCAAAAGAGAGAACAATCAATTTCAAATGGAGTCAATATCATTGTATAGATAGTATATGTTTATTATAGTGTAACTATAGTTTATTTCAAGTTACCGCTATGAGTTAGGTCTTCCTGCGAGAAGTGAAAGTCAAAAATCAAGATCGCAAGTCAAAAACTTAGGCTTTGATTCCAAGAAAACCCTGTCACGCTCCGCTTTTCAAAATATGCTAGAGCGGAGAGGCAACGAGAGTCGGTGATGCATATACGCAAGGAAAATTTCTCATGTATGCACGATAAGCCTTAAGTAACTCGAAACAAGCTATAAATCTAAACTATTATAAATCATGATCACTACAATATCACATATATAGATGTTCACACATGATAATAATAAACAGAGAAATGGAATAGAATGATAGTTAAGACTGATACACAGAGAATAAGGAATCAAAGGAATAAAAAAAGTAGGAATACCGATGATCAAGCCGAGGGTAACTCTAGGCGTACGATCTCATCAACACCTGAACAATAGAATAAAGCGTCCAATTTGAACGTGCAAATTCAAGGTCATCAGAAAGTGACCCAATGAGTGTGTAAGAAAAAGGAAAAGGTGCCCGTGCATATAATCAGTGTAATTAGGCTACAACGCTATCATATAAATACTGAATGGAAATGACATGAATAGAATATAAGAAGTCGGTAACATGAATTAAGCTATAAATAATGATATAGAACTGCAAGTAATAACTAATACCCATATCACTGTAAAGAAAACAACTAATGATAAGATGTATAACCTAGCATATGTCACTAATCTGGTTGGTTATTATTAACCTAATTAATATGGTACTTAGCTGTATCCCATACCACAATCATTTTTTCACATATCAAAAGAGGTTATCGTTGTTGTAACTGCCTGCCAATATAGTGCATGTGTTTTGAAAGGGTACTGTGCATGCTCGGTACCACGGTCTAACACTCCTGATGTTGGACCAGGACGGACCATAAGGCCCAAATAACTGAAGACCACTGCCCTACATAAAAGAATAATTAGTGTAGCGTCGTAGTCCAGGCATAGCCATAATAACTGAGAACTGAATAACTAGGTAAAATACATGACATGCATTATCAGAAAATTATCCCTGTACCCCACGTTACAATGCCTTTATTAACAAGTAACAACATAAGTTATTATTAAAATGAATTAATGACCAGATATCTCCAACAACTGACGATGTCTATAATAGCTGATAACTGAATAACTAATAACTGAGAACTACTATCAGATAACTGAAGAGCTATTAACTGACATTCAAGTCTATTGTAAGGTATAGTACAATTAATCTTGAATCAATAGTGGCAAACATCTACACATGAAATGATACTGATAAACGCTTATATCAACTAATAAAATAAGATGAACGCTCATTGATATCTCATGAAGTGATATACAAAATTAAACTGGTAAAATTATCAGTTGGTCACATAAAATGATACAAGTAAAACATAAATATCTATTGACAATGATAAATAAGAAAATAACACAAAAATAACACTGACATAAAATGGCGTAGTTTTGAAATCAAGTCACCGTCTAGTCTTCACTGCACGAACCGATATGAATCTTCGAACTATCTTGTGCGTAAATCGCCTGGCTATCGGGTCTACAGTGAACACCAATCGAATCTCCTGTTATCAAATTCAGATCATGCGGGCGAGTCCATTATCAGCATGGGTTATGGAAGAGGCCATGGCTTGGGGTGATGAAGCTCCAGCGGTGCACAACAGAGGAGGAGGGGATCTGTTGGGGGTTGCAGTGTTGTGGTGCTGCACAGAAGGGGGATGGGTAGAGATGACAGGGGGATCTGGCTGAGAGTGGTGCTGTGGTACACAAGGCCCGCCGGGGTGATGTGCGGAGAGGGGCGACGGGGGAAGTCTGGGGTGGAGCCGTGGGGAGAAGTTTAGCCATGACATGAAGTCGCTCGCCAAAGGAGGGGAGGAGATACGCGTTGCGGTGAGGGGAGGAGACACGAGCTGTGGTAGAGGGAGGCCCATGGAGATCTGCGGTGTCCACGGCCTGTGGAGATAGGGCAGTGGCAAGGGCAAGGGGATCGACCTGGGAGTGCTCGGCCATGGAGGTTGGGGGCTACCATGCGCAGGGAGGTGTTGGAGACCCGGGTGCTCGGTAGGAGGCAGCCAAGAGGGGGAGGAGATGTGCGCCATGGAGCTTGGCAGATGCGCTTCGGTGGGAGAGGGGAGTCGTGGGCTGTGTGCAGCGTGGGAGAAGTGATGGACTACAGCAAGGGGGTGATGGGGAAGGAGAGCGGCTAGGGTTTAGGTTAAGGAGATGAATGATAGGATTATATATAAAGATATATGTAGGTGATCGGTCACATATATTGCATATATATTGTCACATTATCATATTTTTTATCTAATAAATCCTATTAATAAGTCTTATTCTTCTTTATTAAATGCTGGCCCATTGCTAAAAGAAAGGGAAGAGAAACAAGCCCAAAAGCCCATCAAAATTCTAATTTAAATCAGAATTAATTCGAAATTAGAAGATTAGGGCAGATCGAGGCAGATCAGAGAGGACGAAGTCGGTTGAACATCAGTTAAAATGGACCTTACAAATCAATCGGTTTAAAGTCAGAGATAAAAGGCCGTTTTGTCAAAACCAGGAGCTGAGATGAGAAATCCAGAATAAGATAAAATAAAATCGCAAAATATGTGACCTCCACCATTTGGGTGTGGCCACTTGGCCATACTAGGGCCGTGGAAACGTTGCCGCATTTTCACGGCTTTGTTGTGGTTGTTGGGGGAGCGTTTGCTCCCCCAATCTTCTTACGCCCTCTCCCTTTTGATTTTTTCCTATAAATACCATTTTTGACAGAGAAGAAGGTAGCGAACTAGGATTAGAATTCTTTCATTTTTTTAAGATTCTAGGAGTATTGTTAGATAATTTGAAAAAGTTATATCTCCTCTTTATTTTTCAATTTAGACCAGCAAAGAGAGAAGAGTGGAATTGAATATGTAATTCATCTTTGATGTCAATCAAAGGAGCTTCTACTCGCTTATTCAACTCGACTCAGATTCGGTAAGTTTATGCTTGATTTTTCATTCTCATGTTTGTTTTCCTTTCATCATGAGTAACTAAATCATCTTCTGGCTCGCTAATTAATCTCTTCTATCTCCTCTCTCTTGATTGATTTTTATGAAAGCAACTCTTTTGAATCAGAAAAATACCTGAGTTAAACTTCGTTCTTGAAAGCACATGAGGATGTCTTTATTTTAAACTTGGACTTTTAAAGTACAAATCTTTTTAAACTATTTTTATTCTATACTTGCTTCTTTGTATTTCATGGTTTAACATTCTCTTTTTAATGATATGTTAAGAAAGAGCTTAAGATTTAAACCAAAATTATCTTATTTGTTTTACTTGGACATTAAAAGAAACTAAAGGTTTTTGCCTATGATAAAAGTGATGCACCCAAATGTTCTTGAGATAAGTACGTAGTTGAGTAGAAAATTAGTGAGCCCGGATCCTTTTTTATAATTTAAATCACATCACTCTCAAATCATTTTCTAAAAGATCATCTTCTCCAAAGCCTTTTCCAAATTTTAAAATTTTCTTTAAATCACTTTCCTTCTCTCCATTCTCTTTTCAACTAAAAAACAAACACCATTCTTTGCTTTCTAAACAAAAATATCGAAAAACTTTCATCGCATTCACCCTCGTGGACACGACCCGTTAGCTTAAAGCTAGACGGTAATTCTTATCACTTTCATTTCACGATCAGTAGGGTTAGGTTAAGAGATAATTTATATAGGGTTAGTTAATAGGTTATTGGGTATTGGGTTGTGGATTTGAGAGTATGGATCTAATGTGTATGGATTACGATAATGGGGTAATGTGTAAGAATCAAGGAAAAGAATAAAAAAAAAATAATAATAATACTAGTAATAATAACAACTACTCTTAACTAAAAATAATAATTAATAACAAGCATATTAATTAACAATAACAATTATAAATTAATGATAAATAACTCTAATAATACTAATGATAAATTATAATAATCATAATAAAATAATAATAGTAACAACCACTACTAATAATAATATGTCAAAACAACATTAATAAGTAACAATACCAATAATAATAATAATTAAAATAACAATAATAATGGTAGTAACAAAAATAACGATAATAATAATTAAAATAACCATAACAATAGTAATAATAATAATTATAATCATAATGAAATAATCATTGCTAAGAATAATAATTAATAATAATATTAATAATCATAATTATAATGAAATAATATTAGTAACATAACTACTACTACTAATAATTATTAATAATAGTAATTAAAAATGTTGATAGGAAATAATGGTATCAATATATAAAAACAAATTAGCATTTACTAATTCAAAATAATTTTGTATATTTAATAATAATAATCATAAATCAAGTTAATAAAATAAAAGTATAGTAAAAATTAATAAATACATAGAAATTAAAAATATAGTATTATTAATTAGGGATATTACACAAGCGTTGCTACCCAATCAAGATAATATGATGGTTCATGGAACCCACCGTTACTGACCTCTTTTCTATTTACATATTTACAATCTCCAATATGAACATGATCATGAAAGATCATATCATGAAAATCAGTCCCTTTACATGACCAGTTTTGAAAAATCATCATAGTATCATCATGGTCTATACCTATGTCTAATAAAAGAATGCGACTTGATAGAATGGTTGATTTGGGCTCAAAAGTGATAGATTCGAGAACCATTACTAACTCAGGAAAAATAACTTTGGATTCGGGAGTCGAGAGTTGAGTCCAAATCAAAGAATTTAATTTCACGTTCTTTTCTCATCAATGAAATGTGACTATCCAAAAGAGGTGGTTCAATTTCAAAATCTATAGATATGGGAATCAATGTTGGCTCAGGAAATGAGTCCAATTTGGGTAAGGATACCGGAGTCAATATAGATTCAAAAATTGAAATTGAATTAAAAAGTTGTGGGTCGGGATCACATTCATGTTCAAGTTTAATTTCATTGAAATGAAAACTTATCACTTTATTAATGGATTGATATTGGTCAAATTCAAGTTCAAAGTTTTGTAATAAAATTGAATCTTGGTCAAAGTCTTCAAGATACCATGATTCTTACTTTTCATCGATATGGCTAAAAGTGTTGAAAATAGTCAAAGATTAGATATGAAGAGTTTCCTATTCTTACGCATATTTTCTAATCGACTAAGTCTTACTTCTATCATATCAAAAGATCGCTTTGAAATTGAATCATGAATTCCATACTCTTTTCTAAGTCGGTATGTTCTTCTTATTGTGGGACTTAAAAAATAGAGTAAGGATCTTGGATTTGAAAATTGTTATGAAATTTTGAGTCTTCTAGATTTTGACTTCGCTTTCCATCCTTTTTTTCTCAGTCAATTGGTTCGTCTAATGGTTGTTCGGAGGAAGGAGCATATGAAACTGGATGTTGGTAAGGGAGTTGACCATATGACTTGGGGAGTTGTATCCCTACTGACTCTGTGAAAAGTGATGATAATTATTCTAGTCTTGTTCATAATATTGAGATTAGGGCATATATTGATTCGGATAAGACCAATCCGGCATACTTAGATGGTTAGAGTTATGAATTGCCAGGTTGGTAATATTTGAGTCAAAAGAGCTTGGGGTGAAATATGGATCACTATATGCATTGAAATAATTATTGTAGTCCATATCACAAAGATGTTAAAAACAAAAACAAGCAAACAAAGAAATAAAGAAAGAAAGAAAAAGATTTAGCTTAAGTTAGTGTCGACATTAGACCTAGATGACTCCTAACTGGTTAGACTGTTCACAGGGGGTATCTTGCAAAATTTGATCACAAGTTAATTGGTCAGGTAGGGGCAAGACCAGTGAGAGGTATCTGTGCCTAAGCAACGGGTCTAATTATGTCAAACCACTATTCTTCGAGGTTTCTTCTCTAATCCTCAAACTTAAACACCGATTTGACAAGAGTCAAATTTTAATAAACTTTCCCCTTAAGTCAGTCTCCTATTTGAGTCCAAAATGTCCCTAAGGCCAACGTCTATTCAATTTTAAGTTAAACTTGAGCTAGTGAGTGAGGAGATTGTTTGTGAGCTAAGAGAGGGTATTGACTTCTCTACCTATCTTGTTTATAGGACAAGCCCTAAGTTTAATTTAGTGCAGTGTACAAGGATATAGCAAAATAGTAACAACTCAAGCAATAAGAATGAACCTTATACTAAATGATATGCACACATACCTTGGCTCCAGCACTCTTCAACAGTAAATAGAAAATGTAACGAAATAGATACATGCCTAATGCAAGTTTAAACGTTTTTTTTAGCTTTTTACAAGCAACAATTTACTGTTAAGGCTAGAAAAGTATGTACAGTGAGTTAAATAAGAAAACAAATAGTTGCCAAAAGTTGAACTTTGTAATTCAATTAACCTGCAAAAAATGTAGGCTAGTAGTTCACTCAGATTGTCGCGAAAATGTGACAAATCTAAGGGCTTCTGGGCTCTGCTTTCTAGAGCAGAGTCCTGGGCCACTTATATGTTCACTGCAGCAAAAAATTTTTTGACGCCTCCTCCTATACACAAGAACCGAAAAGAAAGTTAACCAAAATAGTAAATTAGAAAGAGTTGTCATCCCTCCTCGACAACTGAGCCAAAATTTGGTTGAGAGAACCTGCACAAAAAAAATACAGAATTTCAAAACTTAAGAATAAAGTGCAAGGTACTCAATACTACCACGATAGCAAGTGGCTATGCGGGTCGTGATCTATAAGGAGGGACTTGCGATGGAAGCATGTTATAAGTTCTTTTAAGTTCACTAAAAATGGTTAAAAATTCTTCCTCTTATTCTTGTAAAGAAAAGGAAAAGGAGTCTATTGTTAAGTTAAGAAAAAAGTGATAGATTATAGAAGGTGGATAAAATGAAAAATTAGTTTATATAAAGAAACCAAAATAGTAAAGAGTTTAGAGTTGGTGATGAAGGTGATCTAAACTAAAAATTAAAAGCAAAGAAGAAAAATTCTAAAAGTACTTACTTACCTCTTTTTGTTGATGACTTATCTTGAATCCTTGGCAAAGACTTACCTCATCTTGAAGGTGAGTAAAGCATGGCAAATATGATCTTCTCCGTTCCCGATCTACACTATGAATTAAAGAGCAAGCTAAACTAACAAAGGAACAGTTATCTATCACCATAAGCCATCAAGGCACTTACAATGACAAGGCAGGTTTGATGCTATAGGTTTCATTTGGATTATCATTAAAAACCTATAGAAGAAGAGTAAGAGAAGAAAAAGAACATAAAAATGTAACTTTGACTCAATAAAGTAAAAAATAAAAGAAAAGAAAAACAATTTACACCAGTTTCACCTTCAGTACGAGCTTCACTCTCATTCCCATGAAACTCTTCTCTAGTCTCAGTTATGTAAAGAAAAAACAAGAATTACAAAAATAAAAAGTAAAAATCTAAGTTATAAACTAAAGTACAATGTAGCTTATGCTCTTTGCTAAATCGTTCCCTGTGGCCTAAGAAATCTCAGTATTTACAAGCAAAAACCAAAAGGGGGAGAGCGTCTTAAGATAGGGGGAGCAAATGACCCCCTATATATTTCAGGATTGCTATGGATCCATGGCTTTACCTGCGAATCTATAGCCTGGATCTAGCCAGATCCAGGGGCGCATGGCAACTGGTCCTCCGATGTTTCTTTATCTTCTGATAGATTTTCAGTTTTGGCTCTGAATTTGATGATATCTTTGTTTGATCTTAAACTAACCGAATAAATATTTAAGAACTGATTTAACTGAACTAGATCTGAGATTATCCTCTGTTAACCAAATAAATCAAATTAAATCAAAATTTAACTGGATTTTATTTTTATCTTCTTTCTCTCATGATCATCTTCTACAAAATAGACATATAAGATAAGAGAATTAGCATATTTATTACACGATAAATGTAGGAGTGTAATAAAAAGAATGCAAAATACATGCACGATCAGTTTTCTTTTCAAATCTAAAGTTGTTGGTACTAGAATTCTCATTTATGGCTATATAAATTGAAACTTCATACTCCATATCTTGAATCTTTATATGCGAATAGCCTAGGCACTAAGCAAGCATTAATTAAAGAAACATTAAAAAGTTTGGTGCTAGACGGAGTTCAGGAGTCTTAGATTTAGTATATACGGATATTTATGGGCTATTCCCTACAGCTTCCTGGAATGGCCAAAGATACTTCATCAGTTTTACGGACGATTAATCTCATTATGGGTACCTATACTTGATTCATGAGAAATCTCAATCACTGGACATATTTAAAATCTATAAAGATGAAGTTGAAAATCAACAAATAGAAATTAAAGGCGTTAAATCTAACCGTGGTGGTGAATACCATGGAAGATACCACAAATCAGGTAGATATCTAGGACCTTTTGGAAGATTGTGGTATTGTAGCTCAGTACACCATGTCAGGAACACCTCATCAAAATGGTATACTGAGAGATGAAACCGCATATTAAATGACATTATTGGAGTATAATAGCTCACATTACTCTACCGGATTTATGAACCGGGAAATCTCCCAGCATTGGCATCACATGTTTGGAATTATCCAGCGGAAGCTCTGCCATATATACTATATGAGAAGAAGCTAAACTCAAAGACAATTAATTGTTTATTCATATGGTATTCTGAGAGGTATTGAGGCTTTCAGTTTTACTGTCCCTCCACTAAGAACATAAAGACGGATAATGCAATTTTTTTGAGGTTATTCGGAATTGTGGGAGTCAAATATATATAAGGATTTCACATTTGAGGATGAACATATTGTGATACCCATGACAACTGTTCCAAATGATGATGTAGTTATTCTACTTCATAATGAAAATACAGTTGTACCTTACAAGGAACATATACAGTTCATTTTGAAGAAGATCCTGCTGATGAGGTAGAACCTGAAAATTCTCAACCACAAGTACCAAAGAGATCAATTAGAGAGAGAAGATTAGCCATTGCGAATGACTATATAAATTATCTCCAAGAGCATTAGCTTGATATAGGGTTAGAGAATGACCCCACATCCTTAAATGAGACCAAACTCAACATTTACTCCGCAAGTGGTCAAATACCATGAAAGATAAGTTAAAATTCATAAAGAACAATGATGTTTGAGATTTAGTAGAGTTGCCTAAAGGAAAGAAACTGATTGGTTGTAAATAGTGTTCAAAATTAAGTGGGATTCAAAAGGCAATATTAAAAGATATAAGACACGTCTTGTCCAAAGAGATTCACTTAAACAGAGGATATTGAATATGAGGATATTTTCTCCCCATTTTCTGAAAGATTTTTTTAGAATTATCATGGCACTAGTAGCCTACTTCGACCTGGAGTGACATTGAGAAAGAGATTATATGGTGCAACCAGACAATTTTGAAGCCAAAAGTTCATAATATTTGGTTTGCAATTTAAAGAAATTCATTTTTAGTCTTAAGCAAGCATCCCGTCAATGGTATTTGAAATTTGATCAAGTAATATCCGATTTTAATTTTAAGGAGAACGTAGATGATTAATGCATTTACCATAAATTTAAGGAGAGTAGACTTATATTTTTTATGCTATATGTGGATGACATTCTACTGGTGATTAGTTTACAATTCTGTATTATTATATCGCATTTTCTTACTATTTTATGAATAAAATATGGTCTAAACTATGTTTTGGTCTTTCTTACAGATAATCAAGACAAGGAGGGCATAAGGGTAATAAGAGCTTAATTAAACTCATTTTTGGGTAATTCAATCTCCATTATTTGGAGGCCAAGTAAGGGAGCTTCTAGAAGATGCATGTACATAGACCTTTGCACACGTCATACAAAGATCTAGAAGAATATACCTGAAACTAATTATACCAAGAAGGTCCTAGAAGCGATGGGAATCTCTCGCCAAAAACCAGGGACCTGAGACCCTGGTTTGGCCATGAAAACGCGGCTATGGCTGCGTTTCTGCGGCCATATGGTGGGGCCACGCGTCGATCTTCGATGCGTGGCTTCGTCTCATCTTTTACAATCCCCTTTTGCCTATATATACCCCTGCAGAGGCCCAGAATGCAAGTAGATTTGGATTTAGGTGTTCTTCTTCTTTCATTTTGTATTTTTTCTTTTTAGATCATGTATTAGGGCAGAGAGATTCAGAGAGAGATTGATGTAATAGATGGTGACAATCTATATAAAGGTATCTCCTTTCTTCTCTATTATAATATTCTCCATCTTTTACATGATACTTAGCTAATTTCTTCTTCTCATGGCAATCTAACTACTAACCACTAACCATCTAACCACTTACTTGATAATCCACATGAATCTAATAGCCTCTACAAGGCCTTGCTCTTGCAAGAGCCATTGATGGCTCATGATGATGGATTCTAACATTCTAACATTTCTAATACCTAATCCACTAACTTGCTAACTTTTAATATCTTCTTTATTTCATGCTCACCTCTAACGGTTTTGATGATTTAATAGTAGCTTGCAACTTGTTATGTGGTATAAATGTATTGTTCGAATGAAGAAGAACAATCTTATGGGCCATGCTCTGTATCGTCTTTTGAAGCCAAGGATTAGTGATGGCCAAGGATCCATGTGAGGCAATTATCACTAAGAGGTTAGCATGGTTAGTGGAGCAATTAGTAGTTAGTAGTTATGAGTTTTCTTTTACTCTATTTTAAAAACCAATTCCAAAAATATTTTTATCATTTTCCTATCAATGTCTTCACCGCTTTCTTAGTTCGCCTTTGTTTCATTTTCTTCACCATCATTTTTTATTTGTTATCACATTGTCGTTTTCATTGCCTTCTCCATCTATCATTTCTGGATTTCTTTTCTTTTATTTTTTTCTCATTCTTTAACAAAGAAGAACTTGTTAACTACCGACGTGAATAAAAACTGTTAATGCTTCTATCGCATACCGTCCCTGTGGATTGACTGTTGAGCTAATGCTATAATGAAAGTATCGAGGAAACATTAGCATACATGCTTTTACATTGATTCACAAAATACACATTTTCAAGTGCTGGTTCTGACCCGATCAAATGTTTGGCGCCGTTGCCGCGGATGGGAATTGTTTAAACTCATATTTTTGTTAACATTTTCTTCTCTATTTTGGTCTGCAGGTCAAAGTTTGCAGGAACTTAATATTGCAGAACAATCATTAGCACTACAGCATCCTGCTCTTAAAAGCAAGGACCCAGATTCCAAAGTAAAGTCGCGCAAACGCGACTTTAGCCACGCTTCCATGGCAAATTTATGGCATTTGTGTATCTTGTTATGCTGAGCTGTGTTCATTGTAATAGCTAGTGGATCTGCACTATTACTTTCCTGCTTTGACTGCCTACACACTGCAATAATTAAAGAACTAAAATATGGCATTTGGACGCTTTTAAAACAGTTTAAAAATTTATATTTAGGCACGTGTCAATTCAATTCCAATATATTGTATTTTGTTCTGTTGTTGTGATCTGCACTGAGGTGTACATATGGCATTGCATATAGTATAGGACAAACACGTGGATGATTTACTTGCTTTGTGTTATATTCTTGTCTATATTGCACGCTTGCATGAATTGGATTTAAGGGCATAACCGAATACAAGATAAGGTGAGAATTTCATCACCCTTCCCTAACCAAAAATCACCTCCCCACTTACACAACCCAAGCCTAATAAAAATTGATAGACATTGGTCCCTCGGGACATCTCGGACTTATTAAGAGATTGACCAAGGGCAGAACTTGTTTTGAATCTTACTCTTATGAAATCGGTGTCTAAGGTTGGGGATTAAAAGAGGTTACGCCTCGAAGATACCATGTTTAGCGTAATTAAGGCCTGTTGCTTATGCACGGATACCTCCCACCGTATTTTGCCCTTACCTGGCTGATTAGCTTATGGTCGGATTCATACAACAACCTCTCTCGGGTAATCGCCAGTTAGGAGTTGTCTAGGTCTAGGTCAATCTTAGTATAGGCTTGGTTTTGACTTTTTCTTTTTTTATTGTTTTTTTGCTTTTTCTTTTTTGCTTGTGATTGTTTGTGAAATAGAATTCAGCAATAACAATTCTTTCAATCCTAATATGAATCCATATTTCACACCGACCCCATTTATTTGGATAATTTCAACCCAATTTTTCCCAATATGAACCAACTAAATACACCGGGTTGGACTTATCCGAATCAATACAACGCATACCCCCAGTCTTATGACCATAATTTTCAAAATAATTTCAACTCTTCACAGAGTCAATGGGGATTCACCTCCCCCGAGTCAAAATTTCAACTTCCTTGTCCACCTTGTCCACAATTTTCACAATATTTATTTTCCAATTTTGCTTCTAATACTCCTTTTTTAGAACCACCAATTGAAGAAAAATCTGAGTTAGAAAAGAGTATAGAAGCCAATCTACAAGAGGCTGAGCGGCTATTTCAGAAAATGATGGCCTCCCCAATTCCACAAAATTTCAAGAGTCTTAATCAGTTCTACCTCCTCATAATGAACAACCATCTGCCCTTGAAACGAGTAAGAAACTCTTGCGTAAATCCGAGCCACAATCTCAAAACATGTTGGACTCACGCTCTTCACAAATTTTTCAAAAACATGATTCTTACACTCCCTTTCTAGAACATCCTCGTGAAGAAATATCACATCTAGAAAAGAGCATAGAAATCTTGCAGGAGTCCGCACTACAATTTCAAAAATCTTCTTCTCAATCTATCGATAGGTTGGAAACACAATTAAGTCAATTGATCAAAATTTATAGGAATGAAGAAACTCTCTCTTATCAACCTTTGACCAATACAGATATCTCAACTCTATTGATTTGACCCAGGACTCTTGTTGTTTTGGAAACTAAGATCCCTACACTCCTTTTTTAGAGCATCCACTTGAAGAAACATCACATCTAAAAAAGAGTATAAAAATCTTGGAGGAGTACGCGCTATAATTTCAAAAATTTTCTGCTCAGTCTATCAATAGGTTGGAGACACAATTGAATCAATTGGTCAATATTTATAGGAATGAGGAAACTCTCTCTATTCAATCTTTGACTAATTCAGATATCTCTAACTCTATTGATCTGACCCAGGACTCTTGTTATTTAGGAACCAAGATTCAATTTCAGCACACCCATCTGAACTTGACCAAACTTCAAATGTTAAAAATCCCATTGACATTTTGGCAAATTATCCTTTTCCTGAGATTGAACTTGAGCCTGAATATATTCTTGAACCTCAACTTGGTAATTTAATTTCACTGCTTGATTCCATAATTACTGAGGTGTTTTTACTTGATTTCAGGCTTTTCCCGAGTCAGTATTTGATCCTATACCAATCTATTGTGAAATTGAATCACCAATCTTTTATGATCAACAAATAGAACTTGACCAATTTCATACTTTTGAATGTCCCATTGATAAATTGGCAAGTTCTCATTTTTATGAAATTGAACTCAATATGAAATGTGATTTTGATCCTCAAATTTGTGATCCAGTTCAAATTCCTGAATCAATATTGACTCCTATTTTGTTACCCAACTTGAGCAACATTTTAGAGTCAGTTTTGATTCTCATACCTGTTATTCTTGAACTTGAATCACCAATCCTAGAAAGTCACATTCCATTGTGGGGAAATAAATATGGAATAGGATTTCAATTTCTTGATTTAGACCCACTCCCTGAACCAATCTCGACTCTAGAACCTTTACTTGACTTAAGTCAATCCCTGAGTCAATATTAGTTAATGTACTTCCTGAGCCCAAATAAATCAATTCATCTTTTCATTCTCCATTTAGGGACAAAGGTGTTGATAAAATGACTCTGAAATTATTTTGAAAGTTTGAAAATTAGCTGGGGTAAAATTCTTAATAAAAATCATAAATATATATATATATATCATTTTAGTGGGTTGTATTATAGAGATCTCTGGTGGGTTCCTGAGAACTCAACGCAAATTGTATTGGGCTGCATTTCGTGGACTAATCAGACCGCCACCGGAACCACCACCTTGAGGTGATTTTTTCTTCCCTCTCTTTTTGTTTCATGCATACATACATCACGATGAATTGAGGACAATGCATGAGATAAGTGTGGGTGAGGGTTTACTAACATGGAGTTTTAGATTTTCTTTCTTTTTCACTTTTTAAAATATTCTTAGAATTTTCCTTTGTATAGAATTTTTTTCCTTTCTTTAAACAACATTTTGAAACAAGAGATAAAGTTTTAATCTATTTTTAAGAAAATCAAGATGATCTTAGAAATTAAGGAAGCCTTAATTATAACATCTTAAACCTAATCAGAATAATGGATCTTTTTTATGATTATAAGCTAAGTAAGATAAATTAGAGAGATAATTTTATCTTAAATTTTTACTTTAGATAGTATGTGCCTCACACTTACACATTTTGGGATGGAAACAATAAAGCAAAAAAAATTAAAAGAAAAAAAAATAAATAAATATGGAATAAATAAAAAAAATCACTTACTAAGCTGGATAATTATGCCTCAAGAAGCATGATTATTCACGCCTAACGGTGGTCAAAAGATACAAATAATCCCCCTTAGTTTTGTGGCCTTATTTACTCGAGTCCTTAAACCCGAGGATGTTTTCTCATCTGATTGCCTGAGAACCATCAGGACTGGGAGTCATCGGTTAAAGGCTCAGTATCTGGGTAAACTAGAAAGCCTAAGAAAACTAAGGAAAGAAAAAATAACAAAAAATATATATAAATAAATGGCTTGATGGTTAGAGTTGAAATCCCAGAAATCTTCACTGTCACAAAGTACATAATATATAGGTTTTATGATGGATAAAATATTCAACCCAAATTTGAATTCTTACCTTAATTGATGACAAGATCTGCATATAGACTACGTTTAAGGAAGAATAATTTTTGGTGGATTTATGATCTTAGATCGCTTATATTTTTGCAAAAATATTTCATAAACATGTCTCTCTTTCAAAATGCGCTTTCAAAATACTTATATTTGTCTTCTTTCTTTATGAATTTTGTGGGTGCAATCTGCTGAAAACTCTCAGGAGACAAAACTCCTCCTCTAGGGGAAACCTAGAGGTTTAATGGCTTGTTGTACACGCTCAGTGCAATCGCGTCACCTGCAAAAATGGTGAATAACATTTGTAGTATAGTTTTTCTTTTCTTGTTTGCTCAGAACGAGCAAAAAATAAGTGTGGGGGTGTAATTAGTTTACAATTCTACATTATTATATCGCATTTTTCTAATGATTTATGAATAAAATATCAATTTAAACCGTGTTTTAGTCTCTCTTGCAGATAATCAAGACAATGAGGGCAAAAGGGTAATAAGATCTTAATTAAACCCATTTTTGGGTAATTAAATCTGCATTTCTTGGAGGCCAAGTAAGGAAACTTCTAGAAGATGCATTGAACCTAGACTTTGCGCACGTCAGAGAAGATCCAGAAGAATATACCTGAAACCAAGTATACCAAGAAGGTCCTAGAAGTGACGGGAATCTCTCGCCAAAAATCAGGGACCAAGTCCCTGGTTTGGCTGCGAAAACGTGGCTATGGCCATATTTCCGCAGCCATATGGTGGGGCCACGCGTCAATGTTCGATGCGTGGCCTCGTATAGTCTTCTAGAATCCCTTTTAGCCTATTTATATCCCTACAGAGGTCCGGAACGCAAGCAGATTTAGATTTAGATTAGGTTTTTTATCTTTTAGTGTAGGGTAGTGTAGGTGTTCTTCTTCTTTTATTTTGTATTTTCTTTTCTTTTTAGATCATGTATTAGGGCAGAGAGATTCAGAGAGAGAAAGAGAGAGATTGATGTAATAGATGGTGACAATCTATGTAAAAGTATCTCTTTTCTTCTCCATTGTAATCTTCTCCATCTTTTACATGATACTTAGCTAATTTCTTCTTCTCATGGCAATCTAACTACTAACTAATAACCATCTAACCACTTACTTAATAATCTACATAAATCTAACAGCCTCTATAAGGCCTTACTTTTGCAAGAGCCATTGATGGCTCATGATGATGGATTCTAACATTCTAACATTTCTAACACCTAACCCACTAACTTGCTAACTTGTAATGTCTTCTTTATTTCATGTTCACCTCTAACCAGTTTTGATGATTTAATAGTACTTTTGCAACTTGTTATGTGGTATGGATGTATTATTTGAATGTAGAAGACCAATCTTATGGCCATGCTCTGTATCGTTTCTTGAAGCTAAGGATTAGTGATAGCCAAGGATCCATGTGAGGTAACTATCACTAAGAGGTTTGCATGGTTAGTGGAGCAATTAGTAGTTGTGGCCATAAGTTTTCTTTTACTTTGTTTTAAAAACCAATTCCAAAATCTTTTTTATCATTTTCCTATCAATGTCTTCACCGCTTTCTTTGTTCGCCTTTGTTTCATTTTCTTCACCATCATTTTTTTATTTGTTATCACATCGCCGTTTTCATCGCCTTCTCCATCTATCACTTCTGGATTTCTTTTCTTTTATTTTCTTTTTCTCATTCTTTAATAAAGAAGAACTTGTTAACAACCGACCTGAATAAAAACCATTAATGCTTATATCGCCTCTCGTCCCTGTAGATTCGACCCGTTAAGACAATGCTATAATGAAAGTATCGAGGGAACATTAGCACACACGCTTTTACATTGATCACAAAATACACACTTTCAAGTGCTGGTTCCGACCTGATCAGCAAGTAAATATATAGCCCTATTACTTGAGATAAAAAGTTTTCTCTCAAAGAACTTTGAGATGAAAGATCTTTGAGAAGCTTCTTTTGTGATAGACATCTAGATTCTACGTGACAGGACACGTGAAATATTAGGTTTATCACAAAAGGCCTATTTCGATAAGGTGCTAAATAGATATTGCATGAAAAATTGCTCTACGGGAGATAAAGTGAGTCTACTCTAATATCCCAAGAACGACCTATAGAAGAGCTAATGAAAGACATTTCATATACATTAGCAATTAAAAATCTAATGTATGCTCAAGTTTGCACCCATTCAGATATAGCATATACCATTGAGAAGCTTGGCGAAACTCGATCAATCCTGGGATTGATCACAAGAAGACTGCCAAGAAGGCATTGCGATATCTATAGAAGACTACATGAAATCTGATCAGTTGCAACCGATCAGATACACAGATTCAGATTATACTGGATGTATCGACAGTAGAAAGTCCACTTTAAGTTACATTTTCCTGATTACAGAAAGATGGTGGATTTAGTCGAGAAGTCATTACAGTTGCACTGTGACAATAAGAGCTATAGAGCTCTATTGCAATAGTGACAAGAATTCAGCAAAGCCGAAGCATATCGACATCAAGTTTCTTATTATAAAGGATAATGTTCATAATCACATTGTGTCTATTAATAGTGTTAGTACTATTTTTAACATTACAGATCCACTCATTACAAGACTTTCACCTGAAGTTTTCTCAGAGCATGTTGCTCATATGGAGATGGCTAGTCATGATGATATTCTGGTTCAGTGGGAGTGGATAATTTTATGTAACAGTCATCATTTCTAAGTCTACTTTATGTATATTTGTCGATTCCGATAATAAAGTGATATTTGCTTTCTTTAATTTTCTTTTTTTGAGTTTAATTTGCGCATTTGAATTTGTTAGTAGTTAGACTTGTTGGAGTCATAAAGATAGACTCGTTGGAGCCATAAAGTGGAAACCAATTGAAATTGTTCCTTATTTGATTAGAGGACATTTTCATGCCACACGTTCACATTTGATCTATATCGTTAAGGGTTTTAAAACTTATAATGTGAAAGGTCCTACCTTAATTATACAGAAGATAATGATCGCCATGTTCAGTGTAGGACACTTAATAGGCCAGATTATTTTGAAACATGATTTATTGATAGTTAAAATTTTGATACCATAAAGTTATGTACAATATCCTTCCAGTATGACTTTTTTGGCCCAAGTGAGAGATTGTTAGACTTATTTGGATTAAAGTTTAAATTAAATTAAGCTTGCACAAGTCTAATTGGATTTATACACCTGTCTCTATATGCCTATATTGTTGGACTCAATAAAGAATTGATCAAGCCTAATGGTTTGGGTCTAAACACGTTTCAATTACACTTAGCTATAAGTGTATTTAAATTAAGATGTGAAACTCATATACACGTGTGGAACTCGTGTTATCAATCAAGAGTTTAGATCTATGATAAGTTGAACTAGGATTTCTTAATGCTATATATATCATAGATAGGATTCCCTCTCCACCACAAACTGCTATGACCTGATCTCTCTCTTGGAGGCCTCTCATCTCCTTGAAGGATCAAGAAGAAAACTTAGTGGCTGGAGAGAAGAATCTCCTCTCTCAACTCCAGCGTCCTAGAGAAAGTGTAACCTTCGGCATCCCTTTCATAATTGAATCAAGTATGCCCAAACCCTCCTTCCCTTTAATCTTAATAAAGAGGTTATTGCATATATGAAATTTTTTTTGGAATAATTATTAGATCTAACAAGAACAACTAGTTTTAGAAACAATGTTGTGTTGGTGAAGTTAAATATTGCGCGTGATTATATCGAAGCGACTCTCCGAGAGGAGGAGGAACGGCGATAAAGTTGATGATAAGGAAGCACTGCATCAATCGGTGAGGAAGAAACTGGTGGAGCTCGCAAGGAGAACTTACCGGGCTGAACTTATTGACCGGATTAATCCAACTATGCTGCCGGCAGTGGAAAGAGCTATAAACAGATTCAACATAAGTTTATACTTATTCCTCCTTTGTTGCATTTTGTTGCACGTAGTGGCGGGTGTTATTGCCTTAGGTCAATTGGTTGTGATTTTGGTAAAGAAAGTTTAGGGTTTCACTGTTTCTGGTAAAAGTGAGAACGGTTTGTTAGACTTATTTTTGTTTTAAAGTCTAATTTATTTTGGGCCTAATCAAGTCAATTGGATATTTGCACCCGCCCACTTAACCTATGTTGTTTGACCCAATAAAGAATTGATCAAAGCTAAATGGTTTGGGTCTAGACACGTTTTCAATTATACTTAGCCATGAATGTATTTAAATTAAAATGTGAGACTTATCTATACGTGTGAAGCTCGTGTTATAAATCAAGGGCCTAGATCTATGATGAGTTGAACTAGGGTTTCTTGATGCTATATATATCATGAGTAGGGTTCCCTCTCCACCAACAATAACCATATCTCTCTTGGAGGCCTCTCATCTCCTCTAAGGATAAAGAAGAGAACTTGGTGGCTGGAGAGAAGAATCCTCTCCCTCAACTCTGGTGTCATTGAGATCGTGCAACCTTCGGCATTCTCTTCGTGATGGAAGAAGGTATGCCTAAAACCCTCCTTCCCTTTGATCATGATAAAGAGGCTTACAATATATGTATAGATCTTGTATGGAATAAATTTAGATCTAACAAAATGGTATCAGAGCCTCCTCTTTATCAGATCATCGGGATCTATAGAATTCTTTCGATCTCGATATATAAATACCATGAATAATTCATCCCTTTATTCAATAAACATTTGTGTCTCATATATTGAATTAAAAGTTTAAGGGATGATATTATTGATTTTTACATGTATATAGATTTTTTTTATTTTCTGTGTGTTATTTAATTAAAAAAAGGGGATTTTAGATGCATGCGCTGGAAGCACCAGCGCATGCATCTGTGTGGACGCATGCATGCAAGGCTTGCATGCATGCTGATTGAGGCTAAACCTGCACACAATATACGAAATTATAGAACTTAAGAAAGGAAATGTGCAAGTGCTCAATTCTTCCGCTATAACAAGTGGCTATGCGGGTCGTGATCCACAAGGAGGGTTTGCGATAGAAGCTTTACAGTTCTTTATTGAAATCGTTAAGAAAATAAGCGAAAGTTCTTCTCTGTTTTAAAGTTATAAAAATGAAAAAGAAAGTTATAGTTAAAGTTAGAAGAATATGAAAGACGAAGAAGGTGAAAAAATCAGAAAACAATAAAAGCGACTATATACAATGAAGTGGAGAGAAGAATGAAAACGATTTGGAAGAAGTGGTTGGTGATCTAAACTAAGAAAGAAAAGAAAAGAAGTAAAGAAAAGTGAAGAGATACTTACCTAGGTTGATTGATGACTTACTTGGAAACCTTTTTGCAAGTTCTACCTTTTTGCTTTGGAGGTGTTCAACGCATAGATCATAAACTCGAGCTCGGTCCCCGTGCACATTATATCGTCAAGCATAAGAAGAACGAAGTGATGCGGATCTTGGAAGAGGAGAACGTCTTCATGAACTATCGCTGGCTCTCACGTAGCTTAGTTATACTTGCTTTGGAATTTACTTGTACACTCAACAAATACAACCAAGGTAAAGTAGAAGAGGAAGAGGAAAGCAAAACAAATGTAAAGTAAAGCAGAATAGAAAACAAACAAAGCATTTACCTTTATTACTTACTGAGACAATGAAAGAAAGGAGTAGGGTACATCGTCGGTGTCACTCTCAACATCAGCCCCTCTCTCTTACTTACATGAATCTTCTTCTACCCTAAGTTACATACAAATTACATAATAAGAAAAGAAAAAACCTAAACTATAAAGAATTAAAACTAAGCTAAATCCTAATCTGCATTGGCCTCCCATTTTCAGCGCAAGTACAGGCCTTTTATAGGCAAAACCCTAACCACCATGATCCGGGGAGGTCGGGGGAGTTCACGCTCCCCTAACTCCCCAACAAAGCCGCGAAAACGCGGCCCAAGCCGCGTTTTCGCGGCCAGGGTGTGGCCAGGTGGCCACACCCTGTTGGTGGGTCTCCCAGGTTTCTCTCTATGACTTTATCTGAAGTTGGTTTTGCAGTTTGGCTCGGAGATTTTGAAGAAATGGCCTTGGATTCTTGGCTTTAACCGATCGATCCTGAGAGGATTCTTCTCAACCAGTTTCAACCTCTTGATTTTGTCCTGATTTAGTGAGTGCGAATTAATTCTGATTTAATTCAGAATTTTGGTGGGCTTTGGGCTCATTTCTCTTCAACTCCTTAAAGATTGGGCCTGCAAATAAATTAAACAATTAATTAGGACAATGCAGGCTTTTATTCTAAAATAAGTATGAAAATATGATATTAAATATGCAACATTAGCGACCAATCACACCCCCATACCTATCTTTTGCTCGTCCTCGAGCAAAACAACTAAACTATACTAAGGATTATTAGACCACTTTCGCAGGTCACGCGATTGCACTGAGCATGTGCAACAAGCCGTTAAACCTCTTGGTTCCCCCTAGAGGACGAGTTTTGTCTCGTGAGGGTTTTCAGCAGATTACACCCACAAAATCCATAAAGAAAGAGAAACAAAGAGTTAGTATTTTCGAAAAGCATTTTGAAAGAGAAAAATATTTGAAATATGATTGTAAGATCTAAGCAATCTATAAGTTATAGGAAAGCCGAATTTTTCATTCCTAAACTTAGTCTCTATTCAAAAATTTGTTATCAATCAAAGTAAGGAGTCAAATTGTGCTTCTCATCTAGTCTATTACTTTACCCTAAGTCATATGCAACTTGTGAATGTGAAAATTTTGACTAAGGGTTCATTAACTCTAACTCTTATGCCTTATTTATTTTTATATATATACTTTTTTTGTGGTATTATTCCTTAGTTTTATTAGGCTTTCTAATCTGCCCATGTAACGAGCCTTTAATCGATGACTCCCAAACCAAACGGTCTTAGGGCACCAGGTGAGAAAACACCCCCAAGGACTTAAGGACTCGAGCAAACAAGGCCACAAAACTAAGGATTTTATTATATGAACCTCTTTTAGGCGTGAATACTTATGCTTTATTAGGCAAAAATACCCAGCTTAATCAGAGGATTTTTCTTTTCAAACTTATCTAATCATCTTTCGCATAAATACTAAGGCTTGCTTAGGCCAAAGCACCTAGCTAATCAATAATTAGACTTTTTTTTTAACTCATCTAATTATCTTTTGCATAAATACTAAGGCTTTCTTAGGCCAAAGCACCTAGCTAATCAATAATTAGATCTGTTTATATATATATATTTTATAAGGCATAAGAATCTTTGTTTTTGAACCCTAAGTGTGTAAGTGTATGAAGTGTGCATATTTCATCAAGGTAAAGATCAAGACTAAATTACTTTGACAAATTATCTTCCTAACTCTATAAATCAAACAAATAATCTTATTTTGACCAAGTATAAGAAATCCTAATTTGGATTTTCCTATTCCTTAAGATTAACTTAATTTCTTACAAAAATAAGTCAAAATATTGTTTCTATTTTTCAAAAAGTTTTTTAAAAGTAAAGAAAAATGTTAATTTTTTTTATTTTAAAGAAAAAGAAAAGTTATGTTAGACCCTCCCCCACACCTATCTCATTCATTGTCCTTAATGTATGAATTAATGCATAGATGCATGAAAAAGAAGAAAGGGAAGGAAAATGGTTATCTTAAGGTGGTGGTTCCGGTGGTGGTCTGATTGGTCCACAAAACATGGCCCAATCAACTTTTCTTGGGTCTCGGAGGAACCCACCAGAAATTATACTAATATAACCCATTAAAAAGATGTGTCCATTAAGGATTTTTATTAAGTATGTGACCCCATCTAATTTCCATATTCCATAACTAATTTCGGAGTCAAATTTGTTAACCACCTCGTCCCAGAATAGAGTATGAAATGATAGAACAGTTGACTTGGACTCAGGAAGGACAGGAACTAATACCGACTCAGGAAGGTGACTTAAGTCAAGTAAAGGTTCAGGAGTCGAAAAAGGTTCAGAAATTGGGTCCAAGTCAAGGAGTTGAAACTCCAGTCCACATGTATTTTCCAACAATAGAATGTGACCTAATATGGGTGATTCCAGTTCAGGAATGATAGGTGGAGGAATCAAAACTGACTCTAAAATATTACTCAAGTTTGGTAACAAAACGGGAGTCAAGATTGATTCAGAAAGTTGAACTGGATCACAGATTTGAGAATCTAGGTCACATATCTCATTGAGTTCAATATCAAAAAATGGAGAACTTGCCAATTTGTCAATAGGATCTTCAAAAGTGTATAATTGGTCAAGTTCAATATGATCCTCAAAGATGGGTGATTCAATTTCATTATGAATTGGGACAGGATCCAATGTCGACTCCAGGAAAAGATTGAAGTCAGGTAAAGATACCGGAGTCATTATTGAATCAGGAAGAAGAATTGAATCACTAAGTTGGGGTTCAAGATCATATTCATTTTCAAGTTCGATTTCAGGAAAAGGATAACTTGCCAAATTATCAATTTCATTTGGAGTTTAGGCAAGTTCAAATGGTTGTGCTGAAAAGGAATCTTGAGTTCCAAAACTACATGACTCTTCGGCTGTAACAGAATGGTAAGTGACATCAGGACGGTGGGAACGTAGAGACTCGACCATCATATTTATGTCACGATTACGAGTGTTTTGAGCCTGAGTCATGGCTTCAAGCATCTTTTCATAGTTGATAGGTTCATTGTTTTGATGAAAAGATGAAGAATTGTCTTGGAAGTGGTAGTGAAATTGTGAGTCCATCAGATTTGGGGATTTGTGTTTGGACTCACGCATACTCATTTTCAGAATTGATGGTTTCCTATTTTGGACGGGTGGAACTGAGTATGAATCTTGAAAATATTGTGGACTAGGTGGAGAAGAAGGACAAGGTGGTTGGAAATTATGCTCGGGGGAGGTGAATCCCCACTGACTCGGTGAAGAGTTGAAATCATTATGGAAATTATAGTTATTAGATGGGGGGTATGGGTCATATTGATTCGGATAAGACTAATCCAGCACACTAGGTTGGTCAAAGTTATGATATGCCGGGTTGGTAATATCCGAAAATGAAGTCGGTGTGTAATATGGATTATTATTGTAGTTGAAAAAAATTATTATTACAGTCCATATCACACAATAGAACACAAACAAAGAAAAACAAACAAATAAACAACAAAAAAAAAAAATTCTAGCCTAAGTTAGGGTAGACTTAGGACCTAGACGACTCCTAACTGGTTAGACTGTCCACGGGAGGTCTAATGTAGACTTTAACCACAAGCTAATCAGCCAGGTCAGGGCAAGGTTGGTGGGAGGTTTTCCGTCAAAGACGTTCCTTAATTAAATAACCACCAACCTTCGGGCTTTCGGCCCTCAATCCCTTTCCTAGACACTGATTTTGCAGGAGTTAGATTCCAACATTTTTCCCCTTAGGATAATCTCCTAATTGAGTCCGAGATGTCCCTAGGGCCAACGTCTACTCAATTTTAGTTAGGCTTGGGTTAGTGAGTGCTTGGAATGTGATTTTTGGGCTAAGGAAGGGTGATCAAATCCCCACCTTATCTTGTTAATGGGTTAGTGCCCTTAAGATCAATTTGTGCAAGTGTACAAGATATGTAAGATTCACTCTATACGTTTTGTCCAAAACACTTCCAGATACAAAAACATGATAATTAAACACTTTGAAGCATGATGCATATGGATAGAAATCCAATATACATGAAACAAATATATATCATAGTTTTTGTCATTAATTCCAAAATATGTTTTGTCAAAAATACCAAAACATATAACACATGAATAAGGGAGTCAAAACTAAGTTTGTCTAGGAAATTAAAGCATGCATGTATATAGAACAAATCATATATACATTAAACCATGTAAACTTGTTTTGATCTATACATTCATGAAAACCAAGATCGGTTAAACCTAAAATCGAAAAACCAAAAATCAATATTCAAAACATGAAACGTGTGTGTTGTGAACTTGAGCATCATCATACTATTCTAATCTTTACAAATTTGGATCTAAACACAAAACTAAACTATGGTACCGAAGTCTTCTTCTAGAGCGCAAACTCCAAGCCGACTCGATCCAAAACTCCTTAATTCACCGAGCAAGTGCAATATGTGATCTTTGACGCTCGGGCTCTTGAATCAACTGGTGAAAGATGTGTGGAAGCTTTCACCAACTAATAACTTGATTAAAGATCTGAAACTAAAAACACAAGATTATTAGTACACATAACTACATGAGTTAATCATCATCAAAACTAGAGTGGAAGGCCTTTGGGCCAACACAATGATCATGACGCACAAAACCAAAGGCAAATTCAGCCCAAATAGGAGGGACCGTTTATAATAGAAACAGTCTATTCAAACGGAGCATACCGCCTTGTAACTTCAGATGGTGATTTACTCATGATGTCGATCAACGGCAAGTTCTTAAAGAAGTATTATCCTTGATTAAGGATCCTTCTCATGATCAAGTTAACATTACACCTCTGATCAAGACCTTCAAATTCAAGATATGCAGAAGGAGTGCCCCTCTCTTCCTCTAAACGAGATCATACAACCATAAACCAGTATAGAGCCGATCGTACACTGGTTGTCTCAAAGAAGAATCAAGGTTACGAATACAGTAGCCGAATGATCCAACACCTTTAACGGTTAAGGATAGAGGAAAATGTCGGCCTTTAAACCCAACATAAGTCCTCGACAACTCATCATACTGAGGGGAATAGCATGGCTAGCCCGACTCAAACGGCAGTTGGTAAAGGCATATCAAACCCGTTGACACCTGAGGGTTTGCTAAAAATCCTAAGGGACCTGTTCCCATTTGATTCCCTCTCTAAAATCACTTACCAATTCTCATCCATAGAATGGTAAGACCACATATAAAGAACGACTGATCCACTCGAGTTACTTCTATGTTCAAACACCTTTAACAGTAAATGAATCTCTCGGTCAAGTTAACACTACACTTCCGACCAATATCGCTCATCTGGCATCCATTTCGCTGTTAAGTTAACATTAAACCTAATGACAGTGATCTCCTCAATTTTCGTAATGAAAACGAGACCTTTCCATGCTATGTTTAACACTACACCTCTGGCATCCATTTCGCTGTAAAGTTAACATTAAACCTATGACAGTGATTCCTCGATTTTCTCAGTAAAAATGAGATCTTTCATGCTATGTTTAACACTACACCTCTGGCATCCATTTTGCTGTTAAGTTAACATTAAACCTATGATAGTGATCTCCTCGATTTTCGCAATGAAAATGAGATCTTTCATGCTATGTTTAACACTACACCTCTGGCACCCATTTCGCTGTTAAGTTAACATTAAACCTATGACAGTGATTTCCTCGATTTTCTCAGTGAAACGAGATCTTTCATGCTATGTTTAACACTACACCTCTGGCATCCATTTTGCTGTTAAGTTAACATTAAACCTATGACAGTGATTTCCTCGATTTTCTCAGTGAAAATGAGATCTTTTCATGCTATATTTAACACTACACCTCTGGCATCCATTTCGCTGTTTAAGTTAACATTAAACTTATGACAGTGATTTCCTTGATTTTCGCAATGAAAACGAGATCTCTCCATGCTATGTTTAACACTATACCTCTGGCATGCATATCTTTTGTCACGTTAACAATATACCTCTGACAATTCCTTCCAAATCCCATCCAAATTTTGAGCTTGGTGGCTTCTCAATCGGTTATGTCATTGCGATCTCTGAACCGGCAGATAGCCAAGTCTCATCTTTCAGTCAGGCAAGGACTATTTCTTTGTCATTATATGACAAATTTTAAGCGTGGTGGCTTCTTAATCAGTTATGTCATTGCGACCTCTGAACCGGCAAATAGCCAAGTCTCATCTTTCAGTCCGACAAGGACTATTTTTTTGTCATTATATGACAAATTTGAGCTTGGTGGCTTCTCAATCGGTTATGTCATTGCGACCTCTGAACCGGCAGATAGCCAAGTCTCATCTTTCAGTTCGACAAGGACTATTTCTTTATCATGATATGACAAATTTTGAGCTTGGTGGCTTCTCAATCGGTTATGTCATTACGACCTCTGAACAGGCAGATAGCCAAGTCTCATCTTTCAGTTCGGCAAGGACTATTTCTTTGTCATCATATGACAAAATTTTGAGCTTGGTGGCTTCTCAATCGGTTACGTCATTGTGACCTCTGAACTGGCAGATAGCCAAGTCTTATCCTTCAGTCCAGCAAGGACTACTCCTTTGTCATCATATGACAAAATTTTGAGCTTGGTGGCTTCTCAATCGGTTACGTCATTGCGACCTCTGAACTGACAGATAGCCAAGTCTCATCCTTCAGTCCAGCAAGGACTATTTCTTTGTCATTATATGACAAAATTTGAGCTTGGTGGCTTCTCAATCGGTTACGTCATTGCGACCTCTGAACTGGCAGATAGCCAAGTCTCTTCATTCAGTCCGGAAAGGACTATTCTTTGTCATTATACGACAAAATTTTGAGCTTGGTGGCTTCTCAATCGGTTACGTCATTGCGACCTCTGAACCGGCAGATAGCTAAGTCTCATCCTTCAGTCCGGCAAGGACTATTCCTTTGTCATCATACGACAAAATTTTGAGCTTGGTGGCTTCTCAATCGGTTATGTCATTGCGACCTCTGAACCGGCAGATAGCCAAGTCTCTCATCCTTCAGCCCGACAAGGGTTATTTCTTTGTCATCATATGACAAAATTTTGAGCTTGGTGGCTTCTCAATCGGTTACGTCATTGCGACCTCTGAACCGGCAGATAGCCAAGTCTCATCTTTCAGTCCAGCAAGGACTTGTTGGAACCTATTTCGATGAAGACGTTTGTGAAGATCAAATTCATTTAGAGCTCTTACACATGACGAATCAAGAGTCCGACATGATCAAGATGTGCCAAGGAGAGTTGATAAAGTGTGGGTTGTAAATGTGGAATAGCATGTAAAAGCCTTGACACAAACCAACACTTCTTTGGTCCATTAGTCGACTTATACATAAGTCAAGTCGACTAATCCTTGATGTAGTCGACTAACCAGAAACCCAAGTCGACTAATCCTGTGTCCAGAAATTGACCCAACTCTCTGTTTGATCAATTAGTCGACCGACAGTAAACCAAGTCGACTAATTCATTTTTCTAGTCGACATATAGAAATCCCCTAGTCGACTAATCCCTTGTCAAGTCGACTAAGTTGTTAGTTGCAGTCGACTTGAAGTAGTTATTCTGAAACTATTCTTCCAACGTTCACTGACCTAGTCGACTTATAGTCAAACATAGTCGACTAATAGAAGGAATTTTGCCTAGGTTAGTCGACTAACTCCATGGGCAAGTCGACTAATAGGCAGTTCTGACTGTTGGACAGTTTTCATTATCTGGTCTTTTGTGCAACTGTTTTCAACGTTCCTTTGATTCAAATTGCACCTATTAACTCCTTAACTAACCCTAGTCTTCAGCTATAAATAGGGAAGTTATTGCAAATGCCATTTACCAAGAGTTTTTCTCAGTTTTCCAAAAAGCCAAAATCTGCAAATCTGAAAAACTGTTTTCTAACTTTAGTCTTCACCAAATTCCAAATTCCATTTGTGAAGTCCTCTGAAGTTTGTCTCCTATACTAGACCTGTCCACATACACATCTGTACCAAGGCTTATAGGATAAAAGAGTTGTAATTCTCAAAGTGTTCATTGTACACGGGAGGCTTCTTGGTTGAAGAGGCAAGTTGTACAAGGTGACCATTGTACACGGGAGGCTTCTTGGTTGAAGAGGCAGTTGTACAAAGGTAAAAGGTATTCTCTTGGTGGAAGAGAAGGTGTTCTCTTGGTGGAAGAGAAGGTGTACACATTTGGCGAAGGGGATTCGACAAGTGGTGTACATGTTGTATTGATTTTGGGTGGCAAGATCAAGGTTAAAGGAAAATCTCAAGCGGGTGGCTTGGGGACTGGATGTAGGTCACAAGGACCGAACCAGGATAAATCTCTTTGTTTGCGTTTGTCAATTTCTGAGATTTGTTTTCCTTTACATGCAAGTTATTTATTTTGTTTATTTACTTAACGCTAATCCTTCTAGTTTTAGATTTGTGTTGACTTGAGTTATTTCAGATCTATTGTTGCCTACAAGAGATAATTCCGCAATTAGTCCTTATCTCAACGATCCAACAATTGGTATCAGAGCAAGGTTCAAGGTCACCAGCAGGGGAGAGCCAAGTTCATCAACAAGCAACAACCATACCAATTCCTACATTTGGTATCAAAGCGAGGGGCGGATACAAGTCAACAACAAAGATGGCAACGGAGTTTTCATCATCCCAATACAAAGAAGGTCATTCTACACAACATCCACCGCTATTTGATGGAACCAACTACAACTATTGGAAGTGTAGAATGAAGATATACTTGCAGTCACTCAACTACGACCTTTGGAACATCGTAGAAGCATCGTACACCAAGCCCACAACCAACTACAACGCTTGGAGTGAAGATCAAAAGAAGAACGCGAACCTTGACGCCAAAGCGATGAATGCTCTATTCTGTGCCCTTACCAAAGAAGAGTTCAACCGTGTTTCAACAGTAACTTCTGCACATCAAATATGGCATACTCTTCAGGTAACACACGAAGGCACTAATAAAGTTAAGGAATCTAAAATATCTGTTCTTGTCCACAGGTTTGAGTTATTTAAAATGGAGGAGAATGAAACCATATCCGAAATGGTTACAAGATTCACCGACATCACCAATACTCTTGCATCCCTTGGAAAGGACTACACCCAAGTCGAAAGAGTTCGAAAGATCCTTCGTGCACTCACACCAGAATGGGAGAAGAAGACAACCGCCATTGAAGAGGCGAATGATCTCTCAACTATGACATTAGAAAACCTAATCGGTAATCTAATGGCATATGAAGTGCAGTTAGAAGAAAGGAAGAAGGATGAACGACAACACCGTTCAAAGAAGAAAGAACTCGCTTTCCATGCATCTTCCGACACGGACAATGATGACGAAGAGGAGATGGCAATGCTCTCAAAGAAGTTCAGGAAATTTCTTAAGCAAGGTAAATTCAAGTGTTTTAATTGTGATAAACCAGGACATATGAAGATGGATTGCCTTTGCTCAAGAAGAAAGATAAGTACAAGAGTAAGAAGTTCAGAAAGAAGAAGAACTACGAAGCATCTTCAGAATATAGTGATTCCTCATCTTCTGATGAAGAAGAATCCACTGAACATGTTAACTTATGTTACATGGCCATAGAAGATGAAGAGGTATCGTTTTCTGAACTCTCTGATGCATTTAATGAGTTATTTATGAATCTGAAAAATGAAAAACTGAAAAACAGATTTTTGTTAAAAGAAAATGAGAAACTTTTACAGGAAAATTCTATTTATGCATTACAATGTTCTTCTATAAATTCTCAACAAGATGAAACTGAAAATGTCATATCATTCTTGAAAACTGAAAATGAGAAGTTTATAAAAGAAAACATTTTTCTAAAAATGGAAACTAAGTCTTTGAATGATAGAATTTCTATATTAGATAAAGACATGTTAGTTTTCAAAAAGAAATATGAAGATCTTATGCAAAATGTGACTAAGTTTAATAAAGGAAAAGAAAAATTAAATGATCTATTATCTTTTCAGAATTTGTCACATGATAATCATGGTATTGGTTTTATTGCAAAATCTTCATGTTATAATCATCCATATAGTTATTTTGTAAAAAGTAAGACTAAGAAAAGTAAGTTTATATGGATTCCAAAGAACTTAAATGTTTATGATAAAAATACATATATTGAATCATACATTCATGATATATGTGATTCTTGCAATTATGTATATACTAACAGGTGGAAACCAAATTCTAAATGGATTTGGAGTCCTAAAGGTTAGATATGATCTTTTATATTTGGTACCAACTAACGTTTATCTTGCAGGTACCATATAAAAAAATTTTGATAAAGAACAATTATATATATATGTACTAATATATTTGTTGCAGGGGGAGAACAAAGTATTTCTCTATTTGTTATAACCCAATTTCTACAGGGGGAGGAAAATATAACATATCTTCTGCAGGGGGAGGATTGTGCACACAAAGCGTCATCATCAAAAGGGGGAGAATGTTGGAACCTATTTCGATGAAGACGTTTGTAAAGATCAAATTCATTTGGAGCTCTTACACATGACGAATCAAGAGTCCGACATGATCAAGATGTGCCAAGGAGAGTTGATAAAGTGTGGGTTGTAAATGTGGAATAGCATGTAAAAGCCTTGACACAAACCAACACTTCTTTGGTCCATTAGTCGACTTATACATAAGTCAAGTCGACTAATCCTTGATGTAGTCGATTAACCAGAAACCCAAGTCGACTAATCCTGTGTCCAGAAATTGACCCAACTCTCTGTTTGATCAATTAGTCGACCGACAGTAAACCAAGTCGACTAATTCATTTTTCTAGTCGACTTATAGAAATCCCCTAGTCGACTAATCCCTTGTCAAGTCGACTAAGTTGTTAGTTGCAGTCGACTTAAAGTAGTTATTCTGAAACTGTTCTTCCAACGTTCACTGACCTAGTCGACTTATAGTCAAACATAGTCGACTAATAGAAGGAATTTTGCCTAGGTTAGTTGACTAACTCCATGGGCAAGTCGACTAATAGGCAGTTCTGACTGTTGGACAGTTTTCATTATCTGGTCTTTTGTGTAACTGTTTTCAACGTTCCTTTGATTCAAATTGCACCTATTAAATCCCTAACTAACCCTAGTCTTAGCTATAAATAGGGAGTTATTGCAAAGGCCATTTACCAAGAGTTTTTCTCAGTTTTCCAAAAAGCCAAAATCTGCAAATCTGAAAAACTGTTTTCTAACTTCAGTCTTCACCAAATTCCAAATTCCATTTGTGAAGTCCTTTGAAGTTTGTCTCCTATACTAGACCTTGTCCATATACACATCTGTACCAAGGCTTATAGGATAAAAGAGTTGTAATTCTCAAAGTGTTCATTGTACACGGGAGGCTTCTTGGTTGAAGAGGCAAGTTGTACAAGGTGACCATTGTACACGGGAGGCTTCTTAGTTGAAGAGGCAGTTGTACAAAGGTAAAATGTATTCTCTTGGTGGAAGAGAAGGTGTTCTCTTGGTGGAAGAGAAGGTGTACACATTTGGCGAAGGGGATTCGACAAATGGTGTACATGTTGTATTGATTTTGGGTGGCAAGATCAAGGTTAAAGGAAAATCTCAAGCGGGTGGCTTGGGGACTGGATGTAGGTCACAAGGACCGAACCAAGATAAATCTCTTTGTTTGCGTTTGTCAATTTCTGAGATTTGTTTTCTTTACATGCAAGTTATTTATTTTGTTTATTTACTTAACGCTAATCCTTCTAGTTTTAGATTTGTGTTGACTTGAGTTATTCAGATCTATAGTTGCCTACAAGAGATAATTCCGCAATTAGTCCTTATCTCAACGATCCTACAATATCTCTTTGTCATCATGTCTAGTTCGTCACCTCTGAATGACAAAATTTTGAGCTTGGTTTCTTCTCAATCGGTTACGTCATTACGACCTCTGAACCGGCAGATAGCCAAGTCTCATCCTTCAGTCCAACAAGGACTATTTTTTTGTCATTATATGACAAAATTTTGAGGTTGGTGGCTTCTCAATCGGTTATGTCATTGCGACCTCTGAACCGGCAGATAGTCAAGTCTCATCCTTTAGTCCGGCAAGGACTATTCCTTTGTCATTATATGACAAAATTTTGAGCTTGGTGGCTTCTCAATCGGTTACGTCATTGCGACCTCTGAACTGGCAGATAGCCAAGTCTCATCCTTCAGTCCGGCAAGGGACTATTCCTTTGTCATCATACGATAAAATTTTGAGCTTGATGGTTTCTCAATCGGTTACGTTATTGCGACCTCTGAACCGGCAGATAGCCAAGTCTCATCCTTCAGTCCGGCAAGGACTATTTCTTTGTCATCATACGACAAAATTTTGAGCTTGGTGGCTTCTTAATCGGTTACGTCATTGCGACCTCTGAACTGGCAGATAGTCAAGTCTCATCATTCAGCCCGACAAGGACTATTTTTTGTCATCATGTCCAGTTCGTCACCTCTGAATGACAAAATTTTGAACTTGGTGGCTTCTCAATCGGTTACGTCATTACGACCTCTGAACGGCAGATAGCCAAGTCTCATCTTTCAGTCCGGCAAGGACTATTTCTTTGTCATCATATGACAAAATTTTGAGCTTGGTGGCTTCTCAATCGGTTATGTCATTGCGACCTCTGAACCGGCAGATAGCCAAGTCTCATCTTTTAGTCCAGTAAGGACTATTTTCTCAAATGTGTGACTAATTCTCTCGATTTATGACCGCTGATTAAAGGGTTGTAATACAACTTGAAAGAAAGAATTCAGAAGATAGAACAAGTTGGAAATGTAACAGGGGAGTCAAATAAAATTACTTTTTATTGATTCCAAAAGAGGGATACATGAATACACAGATTACAAGTTACAACAGCGCTTCATAGGACTTGATCTGTTCTTCAAGAGTGGCCAGCCTAGTCTTCCTCTCTTCAGCAGCCCTGATAAGTGCCTGCAACCTCAACTCGGCCTCATTAAGCTCGCCGTCTGGGCCAAGCGAGCTTTAATTTCAACCAAGGTTGCCCTCTGTGCTAGCTCCTGCCGCAAGACTTCATCATTCTGGGTCTTAAGCTGCTCAAGCCAAGCAGTCTCTTCAAGACACACTGGTTCAGCCTTGGACAAAAGAAGATTAGCCTTCCTGATTATTTCCTTGGCCTTTTGATTTTATCCTCAGCGTCAAGAAGAGCACTACTAGAAGCGTCTATGGCATCCCCGAGCTCTACTTTCCTTATCTCCAAGCATTTCAAATCAGAAGAAATTGCCTTAGCAGCTTCTTGAGCGGCGAGATGAGCTTCATGCATCTGAGCAATAAGATGCGCAAGCTGTTCGTTAACTGAAGACTTCAGATCTGAATGGCTAAGATGGCGCCATTCGTCCACATCCCTCTCGAGTCTGTCCACCAGAAGCTCTAATGTGGCAGCCTGGTCATCACCTCCAAAGTCCCGGATACTGTCAATGCTTCGGGAGAGGACCACCTTTAAATCAGAGAATGAGATAGTCGAGCCCTTCAAGACCAAAGCAATGGATCGCTTAAAGCTCTTATAAAAGCTGTCGACTAACTTAGCCACGAATTCGTTCTCGGCCTCAATTACTCTTGGCAAACGAGCAGCCCCTGAAGATAGTGTAAGTTCACCTAGAGGGGGGGTGAATAGGTGATGGCTAATCTAATGGTCACTTGATGCCAAATAATGCGGAAGCTAAAAACAATTATGACCTAATAAAACTTTTACACTAAACACCACGTATAACACAAGAGTGTTGCCGAATTCCCCGTGAAGGGCTCTGAACAAACTCCTCTAGATTCCCCTTGATAAGGGTTGAGGTGCCGCGTTGGCTCTCTTGGTTGAATACAAGTGTTAGCAAACAATCCCAAGCAAGTATATCAATTAAGCACACAATGAATATCTAGCATATAAAGATGAGCACAATAAAAGTATGCAAGATATAGACAAGAGACAAAGAGAGAGAGAGTGAGCAATCGCAAACACAAAGGGTTTGTTTCGAGGTTCGAGCACACTTGCTCTACATCCCCGCCTTCGACACACGAAGGATTTCCACTATGCAAGATCTCAATGGATCTCTCCCCAGTGCCGCAACACCTACAAGCCCTCGGACTCCCTAGTCCCGTACACACGCAAGCCCCACAAGCTCGCTGAGGCTGCACCTCAAACCAAGAGTTCACAACTGAACTCTAAACCACCGCGAGCACACTTGCCCGCCTCCTCAAAGGAACAAAGAAAAGATCTTTGGTGATCACAACACTTTGATCACCTAACAAAAACTCTCACAACACAATCCTATGGATAGATAAAGCAATGGATCGCTCAAGTGATTGTGAGAAAAGCAAGGATTGAATCTATGGTGAAAAACTCAAGAAATCACTTTAAACACTCTTGATAATATCTTCCCTTTAGATTGAAAGTATTTGCTCTCAAATATGTGGAGAAAACTTTTTTGAAAGGATCAAAAAAACTGGCTTGAAAGCTCTCCTAAAATCTTAGAGAAAAACAATGACCAAACCCCCAAATTTATAGGCTGTCAAAAACTAGCCGTTGGGTCTGTCAGACCTGTCGGTCGACCGCCCGGTCGACCGCCAACGGTCAAGAATCCGACCGTTGGAGCCTCCGGTCGACCGCCCGGTCGACCCAAAAGAACAGAGAGCGCTGCTCTCAGTTCCGGTCGACTGGGTCGGCAGACCGACCATCTGCCAGGTCAAGGCGTGCACGTCGTGCACGTCGGTCGACCGAGCCGGTCGACCGACTTCAGCCCTAGTCGACTTGATATGTCGACTAGTCGACTTGGCTGAATCCTGGAACAGAAAATCTGGGATTTAAAACTTGGTCTTTTGGCTCATATAAAAATCCCATAAAATACATAAAAATCTACAAAATAGTTTTACCATTATACTTTGATAAACAAACATGCTTGCACAAAATCAAGGCATGTTATAAAAGATTGTACTATTTTTGTAAGTAGGAAAATATTGGCTCAAATGAAAACTTGTATTTTTCTAAATCTTGTTTTCCAAACTTCTTCATGATACAAAAACAAGATATTTTGAATTCATTAAAGCATAGTGTGTATGGATATGATCCACTATACAATTAAGATGAAATATCTATGTTTTTGGCATTAAGCTCTAAATATATTTTTGGTTTAAAACATGTATATAAGAAAACACCAAAAATCAAAGTAGTCTTTTCTAAACTTAAAATTCTTTTATGAAAAGACAACTAAATCAAGAGTGTGTGTGTGATATATGTTTGAGCAATCCACCAACTATTCTATCCCTTACATTTTATCTAAAAATAAAATCTTATACCTAGACACAAGTCTTGATCTTGAAGTCTTCCCTTGAAGTCTTCTCATCTTCTTGACTTGGTTCAAACACGATCCAACGAGCTCAACTTTTGATGTGGTCTTGATACACAGGCTCGTGAATCAATCGGTGCTAGCTCCAAAACTTGACTTTAAATCCTTTGTTGAAGCTCCACACCTACTAAGATCTTGATAACAAATCTGTCATTGATTAAACACAAGATCATTAGTACTATAACTATAAGAGTTAATCATCATCAAAACTAGAGTGATGGGCCTTTGGGCCAACAATCCCCCTTTTTGATGATGACAAAACTCATGAAGTTATATATGCATGGATTAAAGTAAAGCTTCAAAGAAGCTCCCCCTTAACTCATGCATACCAAATAAACAATAATATATGACAATGAAGCTCATAAATATGTATGCAAATGTATGGAGATAAAACATATCAAATTCTTTTTCTCCTATTTGCAAAACAAAACATATATGCATAAACATAAATCTTTCTCAAACATGCATATAAACCCAAATACTTCTCCCCCTTTTTGTCAATCATCAACAAAGGGGTTAAAGTAAAACAAAATCATCAAATTTTTCTCCCCCTTTTTGTCCGAAATAAAGAACCAAAGAAGGGGTAAACCAAATCAATCAAGAAAGGTTATATGCGATATACATTCATGAAGAGGAAGACGCTAAGTTAGCTTCCCTACACATATGCATTACATGAAAAAGGGATGACAAGCCCCAATTCACATAACACATATTATGTAATGCATAAGAGGAGATGTGAAGCTCCCCCTACACACGTGTACCACATAAAGAAGAGTTGTTAAGCTCCTCAATATACAATACACTCAACATGAATCTATATGTAGAAGAGATGTTAAGCTCTCCTTGCATATAGGCAATACAAATCAAAAATTTTGAATTTTCTCAATAAAACAAATCTTGAGAATTTTTCTTAAAATATTTATTTTCTTATCATAAACAACTTTGTGCTTTAAACATGTAAAACAATTTTAACTCAAGCACAAATAACTCATATATATGTATGAAAAATGAGTATACCAAATGAAATTGATACATACATATATGGGAAAACAAAATATGAGTATATACAAAAGAAGTTCATATTGATACCAATTGAAAATATCCAATGATACCAATAGAAAAATAAGTTTAAGTGTATACATCATATATCTACATGAAGAACTCGAACTAGTTAAATGAAATTGAAAACTAGTACGGAATCCTTCAATCAAGGAATAAACTAAAATATTTCATGAAATATGTGTAAATCACATGAAAATGGCAATGAAGCTCAATATTCCTTTAAATAAGACAATGTGAAAATCATCATAAATTTTGAAAACATGAAAATCATCACAAAATCTTTTTCATTTTTTTTAAAAAAATATTTCAAGGTATATGTATGTTTTGATAACACAAGAAGTATACATACATATCCATAAACTCAATTGAGTCCATATATATAGATTTGCATGAAAGGCAAATGACTCAAGAGGTATACATGTATATCTTAAAGTTTGGCAAAATAAACATATACGTGAAATGAAAGCACATGATCATAACACAAATCCAAAATGGGAATACAAGTTTAAAAATGTAAGGATCATCAAAACTAGGCTATACTAGCACACCAAATAGGCACAAATAAGCAATCAAACCCAACCATATATAGATTTATTTGTGACCCATAATATGTACAAGTATAAATCCTAGTGTTGACAAAAACTATCATTTAAACTAATATTCAATTCATGAAGCATCAAATCTTGAGAATACAAAAGAATTTATCCAATGGATTAAAAATAGGATCATGTGTAAATTTTATAAACTAATTGAAGAATAAATAACTAGTATAAAATAGTTTTTGAACAACTAGTTAAAGATCCTTCAAATACATCAAATCATATGTTTTTCATAAAACATAACTAAGTACATAAAGATTTAATCACTCATGGTCTATAAAGCTCAAAATGATCATGAAACTAAGTCATGAAATAATAAATAAAGATGTGAGTGTTAAAAGATCATGTAAATAGCATTTTTATGAAAATAGTCATTTAAGCTCAATAAGATTATAAGTCACATTTTTAACAAAATAAAAACATGAAAAATCATTTTTCATAAAACATTAGTCTTCATGGTATATGTATGATTTATCCAAAACTAACAATACACATACATATCCCAAACGTAAAAGAGTCTATCAAATGTATTTGCATGAAGGCAAGAGACTCATGGGTATACATGTATATTTATTAGATTTGAATTAGAAATACATATACATGAAGTAAAATCATAAAATTTGGCAAAGCATGTATAAATGAGAGAATCATCAAAACTAGTCTATACATGTGCATATAGTGGGTACAAATGAGCATGAAGTGCAAATATATATATAAATCAAATGTAACTCACTATTAGTACATGTATAATACAAGTTTTGATATAAACTACATCTAAGCATGTTTTTACCACATGAAGCACATTAAATCATAAAACATGAACATGCTATGAATATTATGAATGAATAAGCATGAACATAAAAAATAGGAGTTTAGATATTGTTACCAACTCCAAAGCTCCAAGCTTGGTGGTCTTTCCCACCAAAACCTCCTTGATAGCGGTGCTCCAAATATGTGTCCTTTTAGTTCAAGTGCACCCACCATCAAGGCACCAAATCTCTCACGTTTTGTGAGAGCCCTCACCTACATCAAATACACAAGGTGGGGATTTTGGTACCCATATTTTCTTGGGTCCTTGGGGTTAGTCTTATAAGGAACCCAAAAGTTTTTATTATTAGCAAAATTAAAATGATTTATCCTATCATAGCAAAATTTTGCTAAATGGCCTTTGCGGCCACAATGTGTACATATGTACACCTTAGTATGCTTATGTGTGTGTGAATGATCATGGTGTGCAATATAAGCATATGCAAGATGGGTATGATGTGCATGAACATGTGGAGTTTGTTTCTTTGAAAACATAGACTCCAATCTAGTATGGTTAAAAGCACATGAGCTCAAGGTAGAGCTCAAACCATTCATTTTATTTTTCAAATCTTTAATCTCATTAGTGGTGGCATGTAAAGCATGGTGAGATATAAAATCATTTTTCTTTTTCTTTTTCGAAACAAATTCTTTTTCTTTTTCACAAATTTTTCTTTTTAAAGAATTATTTTCTTGAAAAACAACTTCCTTTTGTTTTTCCACCAAATCAATTTTATTTTTCAAACTTGTGTTTCCTTCACAAAGATCATTCAATTTAGACATGAGAGAAACATTTTCATTTTTCAAATCATCTTTTTCTTTTTCAATGCATGCAACCTTATTTCTAAATGAATCATTTTCTTTTAGCATGCAATCAAAATTCTTTTTCAAATTTTTATTTTCTTTGTTAATCATGTCATATTTCTCAAGCAATTGTTGACAAAAAGAAGTGAGCTCATCATATGACATGTTATCATCCTCCTCAGATTCGGCAGTTACCTCAAGGGGGTTATCCCCTTGGACCATATAGCACTTGTTGGAGGTGTCGCTTCCAACATCCGAATCGCTCCCGGCATAATATAGATCCTTTTCGCCAAGGGAGGTGATGATGTTCCAAGCTACAAAAGCCGAATCAATGTTAGAAACCCTAGATAAATAATCATTATTTAGGGTTGACTTTAAAGCATGTAGGGCTTTTGCATTAGCCTCAAGATTCTTGCTATTATTAACATATGAATCATTAGTGGTAGCAAGATAAACATGAATGCCTAGGGCCTTGAGGTACAAAGACATCTTAACCTTCCAAATTTGAATGTTAAGAAAGTCAAAAGTGGGTGGTGACATGAAATCCATGGTGTGTGTACAAATATTGTGATTAGCCTAAAAGTAGGATCTTTAACTCAAGGTTGTTAGACCCAAATCAAGAGCACTAGCTCTGATACCAATTGTAAGTTCACCTAGAGGGGGGTGAATAGGTGATGGCTAATCTAATGGTCACTTGATGCCAAATAATGTGGAAGCTAAAAACAATTATGACCTAATAAAACTTTTACACTAAACACCACGTATAATACAAGAGTGTTGTCGAATTCCCCGTGAAGGGCTCTGGACAAACTCCTCTAGATTCCCCTTGATAAGGGTTGAGGTGCCGCGTTGGCTCTCTTGATTGAATACAAGTGTTAGCAAACAATCCCAAGCAAGTATATCAATTAAGCACACAATGAATATCTAGCATATAAAGATGAGCACAATAAAAGTATGCAAGATATAGACAAGAGACAGAGAGAGAGAGAGTGAGCAATCGCAAACACAAAGGGTTTGTTTCGAGGTTCGAGCACACTTGCTCTACATCCCCGCCTTCGACACACGAAGGATTTCCACTATGCAAGATCCCAATGGATCTCTCCCGGTGCCGCAACACTTACAAGCCCTCGGACTCCCTAGTCCCGTACACACGCAAGCCCCATAAGCTCGCCGAGGCCGCACCTCAAACCAAGAGTTCACAACCGAACTCTAAACCACCGCGAGCACACTTGCCCGCCTCCTCAAAGGAACAAAGAACAGATTTTTGGTGATCACAACACTTTGATCACCTAACAAAAACTCTCACAACACAATCCTATGGATAGATAAAGCAATGGATAGCTCAAGTGATTGTGAGAAAAGCAAGGATTGAATCTATGATGAAAAACTCAAGAAATCACTTTAAACACTCTTGATAATATCTTCCCTTTAGATTGGAAGTATTTGCTCTCAAATATGTGGAGAAAACTTTTTTGAAAGGATCAGAAAAACTGGTTTGAAAGCTCTCCTAAAATCTTAGAGAAAAACAATGACCAAACCCCCAAATTTATAGGCTGTCAAAAACTAGCCGTTAGGGTCTGTCAGACCTGTCAGTTGACCTCCCGGTCGACCGCCAACAGTCAAGAATCCGACCATTGGAGCCTCGGTCGACCGCCCGATCGACCCAAAAGAACAGAGAGCACTGCTCTCAGTTCCGGTCGACTGGGTCGGCAGACCGGCCATCTGCCAGGTCAAGGCGTGCACATCGTGCACGTCGGTCGACCGAGCCGGTCGACCGACTTCAGCCCTAGTCGACTTGATATGTCGACTAGTCGACTTGGCTGAAGCCTGGAACAGAAAATCTGGGATTTAAAACTTAGTCTTTGACTCATATAAAAATCCCATAAAATACATAAAAATCTACAAAAATAGTTTTACCATTATACTTTGATAAACAAACATGCTTGCACAAAATCAAGGCATGTTATAAAAGATTGTACTATTTTTGTAAGTTGGAAAATATTGGCTCAAATGAAAACTTGTATTTTTCTAAAACTTGTTTTCCAAACTTCTTCATGATACAAAAACAAGATATTTTGAATTCATTAAAGCATAGTGTGTATGGATATGATCCACTACACAATTAAGATGAAATATCTATGTTTTTGGCATTAAGCTCTAAATATGTTTTTGGTTTAAAACATGTATATAAGAAAACACCAAAAACCAAAGTAGGCTTTTCTAAACTGAAAATTCTTTTATGAAAAGACAACTAAATCAAGAGTGTGTGTGATATATGTTTGAGCAATCCACCAACAATTCTATCCTTTACATTTTATCTAAAAATAAAATCTTATACCTAGACACAAGTCTTGATCTTAAAGTCTTCCCTTGAAGTCTTCTCATCTTCTTGACTTGGTCCAAACACGATCCAACGAGCTCAACTTTTGATGTGGTCTTGATGCATAGGCTCGTGAATCAACCAGTGCTAGCTCCAAAACTTGACTTTAAATCCTTTGTTGAAGCTCCACACCTACTAAGATCTTGATAACAAATCTGTCACTGATTAAACACAAGATCATTAGTACTATAACTACATGAGTTAATCATCATCAAAACTAGAGTGATGGCCTTTGGGCCAACAGATAGAGCTTTCACTGTCTTCACTGGCGTAACTATGGAGGAAATGATAGAAGCACTCGCTGCAACAACATGAGAGGTCGTCGGTGATCTCGGAGGAGTCCTCATCGAGACCAGTACACCAGCCACAACTGAGGTAGGACTAGTGACTATTTCTGGGAGGGCTGGCTCAACCACCAATGTTGGAGAAGTAGGACTGGTAATCACCTTCAGCTCCGTACTTGGCAAGATAGGCAACACTGGCGAAACCGATGGAATCTCACTCACCGATATAGTTGGAAGTGAAGTTGGTTCCATGACAACCGTTTCCTCAATGTCATTTCCTCTGGCTAGTTTAGGCTGATAAGAGGGCAATCCGTGATACAAGGCATCCAACTCAGCTACATCCGCCGCGGTAGAAGCACTTGCTTCACCCCTGGTTCCCTCAGGAAGATGGATTGGCTCTCTTGAAGTTGATGCGCCTAGAGGTGGAACACCTGCAGCAAGACTTTGTTAAAGCAAGGCATAATAAATAGCAGGAGTCAAAAGGTCAAAACACTACCAAAAGATGATGTCACCTCAATCGTCTTGACGGCTGCATCAGCCTCTGCAGGCTCCATTAGAAAATCTTTGGCATAATCAACACGAATGGCCGGCCTACCTTCACTTGCCGAACCTTTCGTGGTCCACCCAAAAGAGCTAGAAGATACGGGACTTCCTTTTGAAGTCCTAGCACCTGAAGGACCTACATCAGCCGCATCACCTCCAGATTCTTTCGAGACGGCATAATAGCCAGCCTCATCACCTTCTCTATAAATAAACAGGGGATCATAATGCTCCCCTGTTCTCCGGCAGCCTCAGCTCTCGGGCTTCTCACTGCCTCAGTTCCTGAATCATAAAGCATAAAGTAAACAATGAGCTATATGGAACACACAAGAAGTATATTACAAGAACGGAGCTGGTCTTACCCGGGTCCGGAGCAGCTTTACCAGCAGTCTGCCTATGAGCCGACAACCTAATGATTAATGGAGCAGGAGGAGGAGACACTGTAGATGATTCGCCCTCTGCAATAACCGTAGGAGCGTAGCGACGAGTCTTCTTCACTACCCTCTTCCTACGAGATCCATCTTCCCGCTTTCGCTTGAAGTGGACGTCAGGATCTGCTTCCTCCACTTCTTCCATATCAACATGTTCCATGGGGGCCGTGCCTACCCCACCAGAAGCAGCTGCTGGAACCTCAACACCTGTATCTGCTTCAAAGCGAGGACTTCCTGCATCCGAGGCTTCGCTATCATCAACGGCAATGAATTCCCTAAGGCCTGAAACGCGAACCCTCTTACCCTCGCTCTTCTCAGTGACCTTCCGCTTCAGCCGCTGAGAGATTAACTTCACACCAAAGGAATTAATAGAAAATTAAGTGGGTGTGGAGTTTGAAGTTCTATACCACTGGCAGAGTCCCAGGATTGTCAGAAGGTTCGAAGTCCTTAGCAGCGTGCACAGTCGCACCTCAGTACAGCCAGCAATGAAGAACCGCCAGGCACGAGCTCCATCGATGAGGCTCCCCATAAAGGCCAGACTGCTGTTTGGATTGCCTACATACAGTTGGTCATACCCAAACTGACGGGCAAACTGACTCGGAACATAGGGCTCCAGGTAACAGGTATCCCCGCTTCTATACAATAAGTGTGATGGCCGGATGCTAACCAGCCATTCGAAGACTCCCCGACTCAATGACGTCTGCCCTTCCCCTACATCCTTGAATTCTTCACCATAGCCTGCATCGCGAATGTAGGGGAAGCATCAGAAAAGGCTATAAACGTCATGACGGCACAGCAGCTTACGGACTGTAGCCACAAGTCTTTGACCACGAACACCCCTCGAATCGACGGAGAAGCGCCATGCGAACACCTTCTAGGGGTTCCTCTCCGGCCTGGATAATGGAAGGGCAGTGAAGGGCGAACCAGGCCATCAAATAAGTATAAGGCAAACTATTCTAGAGTTTGGTCCATCGCGAGGCAAGATAATCCCCTTTCCCCACTTTGTTGCTGGTGGCCTACAGAAAGCCTCTGTCAATCCACGAAGGCCTCTTTGAATACAGCACACCATGGCTGGAAGAAGTCCAAGAGAACGACTATGGACTAGACGAATGGCAGGCAATAAGACAGTCAGATGAATGACATCGCCAGATGAAAACGGCACCACACATCTCTTCAACCAGACCGTTAGAAAACCAGCCAGAAGTGCCTTCCGGGACATCGGCCGACGAGCCTAGTGGTGGAAACTCTGAAGAATATCGCCTTTCTCATAGGGTCCGTCACTTCTTCCAGAATTAAATCCCCTTGAGAGTGCACTTGCATCCGACGAAAGATATATTCATCTGTAACTCCACAATGAGCTGCTTCGGGAGTACCTTCCAGGTCGGGGAATAAATAATTTCCTAGCTCTCCAAACTGCATGAAGCTCCCTTATGGCTCCCATGCATGCTGGAGAAAATGTAGAGGTGGCACATCAATTCCCGGTAAGTCTCAAACAAGGCGGGCTCCTGCTTCTCCAGAAGTGCCAATTCCGCCTCGTACGGGAAATATTCTTCATATGGGAGAGACCCCAAAGGCAGAGTAGAGACTTCCCACATCTCATGCAGAGCCATGCCCAATTCTCCAACAGGGGTGAAGAAGGTCCCTGTAGCCGGATAGTACAACTCAAAGATGGCGTAGAAGTTCGCTACGCTCATCTGAATGCCATAACAGGTCGCGCTGACGGCCTAGTAAAGTCCCAACCTCTCCAGATCCTCCTCAAAATGAGCAAGGACATATAGAGTCAAGTCCCTCCACCATGCCTTGGGAGAGTGAATCCACCCAGGAGTCCTGAAATCAGTGGCTGGATAATTGACACAAACCTTAAAGAACTTATTTCCAAAAGTCTGAGCCACCGCGGGATTTTCTCCCACTGGGATGTCTGGAAGTACGTTCCCAGGGTGGAGACCTAATATGCAGCGAGGAGGACTCGTCCTTGTGTAACCGGGGGACGGAATTATCAACTTTCCTATGTGAACAGAGTCAGTAGTCCGCGTCACTTGCCACTGCATCTTCTGAGCCCTCGTCACACATTGAAAGAAGGACAAGGGAAAATGCCACTTGCTAGATGGGGATAGTACTTCTCACCATCCAATCTGAAAATCCACTGCCCCTCTCCAGCTAGCAGCTGGTGATCGTTGTCTGGCACTGCATCTCCAAACATAAAGCCAGGCTTTCGATAGATTCTTTGGTCAGAATCTTCAAGGGGAGCAGTAGTTAAGATGCTCCTTATGTTGCGCTGATCCCCAGTATGAATAAGTACATCCCGAGCAGGAGCGCTTCGCTCGCTGAATAGTGAAGCCTGCCCTTGAAACTGTAGGCTGACGTTGCCATCCAGCCCCCTGGCTGTGCCAAAGAGACTGTTCAGAGGACCAGGAGTATAGTGCACTGCAAAAACAAGGAGAAACTATGATTAGTTCATCAGCCAAACGAGAGCTAAAACAAGAATGTAATTTTTGTTAAGGCATAGCTTCGCTCTCCGAGCGAAGCTGGCCTAACAATAGCTTCGCCCCGAAGCCTGCAACTTAACTCCGCACTCCACACGAAGGTAGGATGCAGGAAAATATCTAAGTATTAGCTTCGCTCTGAAAGCTTGGCCTCAATGCGAAGGAGCCCAAGAGCTAACTTCGTCAGAAGAAACTGCTACTTAAAAATTATTTTAAGGGGATTAAGGTCCTTTTCAGTTGCGCTCCAAAGGTTAGCTTGCATCCTATCATTCAACAGGATGTGAACCGCCTAAGGGATAGCTTCGCCTAGAAGCTTGAAGAAGAGACCTTCGGTTCTAAGATTCCCAGTCAAGAAATCAAGGGAAATTAAGGGACCTTAACTCCCTGAGATCACTAGTTCACAATGGATCATTCTAGATTCATTATAAAATAGCTGAAAGATTGGCTTCAAGAAGAGATGAAAATCTATGCACAAAAGGGAAAGATCCCTACCCGCGATAGGTCGTTCGATGACCGGAGGAGGAGAAGGACCCTCCGTCATAGAGGTTCCTGCTCATCTTTTGGGAGCCATCGGAGAACTGAAGAAGTTATTAAATTCTCAAACGAAGGAGGAGGAAGAAGAAGAGAGTCAGAGTTCTCTGAAAATTCAAAGAGAAGTGGTGTTCTCTTTCAGTCCGATCAGGCTTTTATAGGCTGATGATTGCCTAAATGTCGCCTCCTCGAAAGGAGCGCAGGTAGTCGTTTCAAATAAATTTGAAACGGCGCCTAAAGCGCCTTCCCAAGAAGTGTTACTTCAACCCGGCTAAGGGCTAACTCCGCCGTGAGTCCAGTGTTGACTTAGCGCGACGCCTGAATAACTTCGCTAAGAAACATGCTTTAGCTCCGCTAAAAGCACATCTCTAACTTCGCAAAAATTCCGTGCTAGCTTCACCAGAAACTGGCTCCTAACTTACTAGGAAATCTGTCTTCAGTTTCGCCGGAAGCTTAGCTCGGCTAAGAGTTCTCATTTCCTCTTAGGGAAAAGACTTGCCTAAGTTGGTCCACTTCAGGTGTTCTCGAGTCAAAAAGGAGAAAAACAAAGCAGATAAACAGCAGAAAATAGATTTTTATTGATTCAAAAGGGAAGATACATTGATACTACTACATTAAGGTTGTCTTTCATGCAACAGAATCATTGCTCTAAAGGCATACAAGTGGTCCTATCTACTTCCAAGCCAAATTGACTGGACACGAAAGGCCTTCCTCCTGCACAAGGCCGTAATCCTTCGCATAATGGCAGATTTTGCCATCAAGAAGCCGGATCTTCTTTGATGAAAATTGGCAAAAGACTGGTTGACACCAGAAAGCTGGATCTTTTTGATGAAAATTGGCAAAGGAAGGATCGAGAACTTACAGGTGACGTCCGCTTGCCCGAAGTGGATCATCTCGGATAAGCGACTACCAACTCCTTCTCGAAGTGGATCATCTCAGATAAGCGACTGCCAACCTCTTCTGGGAACACGCATCAGCTGCCCCAGTTTGTTCCTCCTGCTTAGGATTAAAGTTTCAACTTGAAAATTAAGAGACAAGTTTCTGGTCTCTTTCATCAAAATGAAAGACGGGCGAGCATAATTCACTGCATTGCAAACTAGAAACAAGTTAGTGTAAGTACACCTAGAGGGGGGTGAATAGGTGTACGGCTAATCTAATGAACAAAATGCAGAAATTAAAAACTTAATTGCAACACACTTCGTGTAACCAACGAGTATAGTCGAATTCCCAGTGAAGGGCTCTGGACTAGCTCCTCTTGATTCCTCTGAATAAGAGTTGAGGTGCTATATAAAGCTCTCGTGGTTAAACATAAGTGAGGCATACAAATACACAAGCATGTATATGATATGGCAATATGAATCAATGCACAAAGTAAAAGAGAGGAGAGTTAGAGTCAATGGATCAACCGCTAACACACAGATATTTGTTTTGAGGTTCGAGCACCAGCTCTACGTCCCCGCCTTCACACAGAAGGATTTCCACTAACTTTGTCCACATAGGACTCCCACACAGGGAACCTCCACTGAGGATTTGGGGCAATACAATAACAGGGAGTACACAACTCCTCTCTCCAACCAATACAACCTCTCACAGAGGCAATGCACAACCAACACAAAATCCACCTCACACAAGAGGGGTAGGCACTTAGCCAACAAACACCAATCACCTCACACTTGAGGGATTCCAACACAAACTCCACCTCTCACTAGAGGGAGCAAAAACACAATCTCCACCTCTCACTAGAGGGAGCCAACCACAACTTCCACAATCACCTCACAATAGAGGGATACCAAATCAATCTCCTCTCACTAGAGGGATATCACAATGAAGGAAGTATACAACTTGGTGGTTTCCACAACCACAAACTAATTTTCCCACAAAGATAAAGATCCTATAGTTAGGATAGCAAGGTAGCTCAAGTGTGGAAAACAAAGAGTTTGGAAATCAAAAACTCAAAGAAAAATTCTAGGGAAAAACTCTAGATAGAATTGAAAATTAAGATCAAACCAATTCCCAAAGACTTTTCTTTTCTTTGAATTTCCAACCACTTTTTAAAACAAAATAAAGATTGATCTTTTGAACCCAAAAATCTTTTAAAAAACTTGCTGTTTAAATACTAGATAAGTAGGAAATTTTTGCTCTAAAAATTCTTCTCAAAAACAGCCAAGGATTGGGGTTTATATAGGCCCAATCCAAATCAGCCTGTTGGCAGGCAAAAAAGTCAAAAATGACCTTCCGGTCGACCGAACGGTCAAAAAATTGACCGTTGAGCCTGCCGATCGACCGCGCCCAGAACCAGAGAGCAACGGCTCTCAGGCAGGTCGACCGCCCGGTCGACCGGGCCAACCTGAGAGTGGGTTGACTTCAGTCGGTCGACCGCTCGGTCGACCGGCCAACTGACATGGCCTTGTGCACGTCTATGTGCACGTCTGGTCGACCGTTCCGGTCGATCGGCTCCTGGTCCGGTCGATCGGTCGGTCGACCGCCAGAGCCCTCACGGGGAATCCGGCTACACTCTTGTGTTATACTTGGTGTTTAGTTTAAGAAGTTTTATAGTTTGCATTAATAAGTTTTAATTCCGCATTAATTGTCTGTAGCGCCCCGATCCCGGCGGGTACGGGGACGCCACTGCGACGTACATACGCAGGGCGATGATACTGTGTAAGTTGTTTAAATATAACAGAGTCTCAAATAATAATGTTCACGGGGTATTCACAAATGTACAATATCCATGGTTATCCTATTACGGGGGTCAACAGGAGTATAATATCAGGAGTAATGTCAGGAGCCTCCCTATTTCAGGGGTTTAAGTATACAGGAGTTCAGGAGTACCAAATATCTGGTAATAATAATATAATAATCATGTCATGTCCCCGTAAAAGTGATAGTCATGAATATGTCATATAATACAGGTATTAGGGGTAGTAGTGTCCGGTCAAGAGTCATGATGTCAGGTCCAGGTATCTGTACCACATGAAAGCATATCATATACCGGGTGTTAGGGTCAGGTGTCAAGTATGACATATATCAAGTACTGGGTCTATATATCGAGTGCTGGTGTCATAAATCATATATCGAGTGTAACATGCCAAGTGTCAGTGTCAGATGTCATGGGTCAAGTATAGCATGGCAAATATCGGTGTCAAATATGGCATGACAATTATCGGTGCCAAATATAGCATGGAGTCATGTACTAGAAATTACAGTAGCAAGTGTTAGGCATATTAAAATATCCACATGTCAATATCATGTTATAAATACAAGGGTAATTATTTTTAAATTAATAATAAGCACTCGCCTGAAACTGGGGTGAAATACCGGTTAAAAATCTGGGAAATCGACGATCCGCACGAGAAATCCACTAGGATGTAGTTGTATATTAAAATATATAATTATAAATATTTATATAAATATTAGAGAGGGAAAGAGAGAGGAGAGAGAAAGTTGTAGGAAGAAGAGAGAGAAAGAGAGAGAAAATATGGTGTTTTTAGAAAAGAATTAGGATTTAAAAGGAGAAGGGTATTGATGTAAATATAGGGAAGTAAATTGGGAATGAGGTGGGGGGTATTTAGGGAATGTAGGAATTGTTAGTTTTATTTAGGGAAAGAAAGGGAAAAGAAATGAGAAGAAAGAAAGAAAGAAAAAGAAGAAAGAAAGAAAGAAAAGGAAAAAGAAGAAGGAGGGGAGGGGGTGGCCGGCGGCCCTGGGCGGCGGCGCACTGCCAGAGGTGGTGGGGGCGGTGCGCGCGGCGGGGGGGAAGAAGTAGTTGTAGTTTTGTTGTTGTGGCTGTTGTTGGGTTGTTTTGGTGGTGGTGGAAGATGGTGGTGGTGGTGGTTGTGGTGGTAGTGGTGATGATTGGTGGTATCGGGGGGTTAGAGGAGAAGGAGGAGATGATGATGAGGTGGTAGAAGTGGAGAATTTGGTGGAGATGAGGGTGAATTTTGGAGAAGAGAAGGAAGAAGAGTGATGGGTTTTTGTTGAAATTGGAGAAGGAGGAGGGTTATTGGAGGTTGAAGGAGGTGGTGGTGTGAAGAAGAGTATTGGGGAGTTGGTTGGCCGGCCTAGGAGTGGCCGGCGGCGGTGGTGGTGAAGGTGGAGGCGGTGGCCATGGGTGGGTGCGTGAGTTGGGTTGTTTTGTTGAAGGAGATGAAGTTTTGATTTTGGATTTTTGTTTGAAATGAATAAGGAAATAGAAGTTTGGTGGTTTAATAGAAGATGAGAAGGGGATGGAATGATGATTTAGGGGGGTGATAGGGCTGCGGCAGCAGCCCTATTGCTGTAGGTGGCGGGCGGCGGGCGTCTTTAGGCGGCTGCATTTAGTTGTGGGAGAAAATCAAGGTGAAGAAAAGAAAAAGAAAGAAAATTAAAGAAAAGAAAAAACAGGAAAAAAGGAAAATAAATAGTTTAAAATTTTTATTATTAACTAATTTATTTATTATAATTTCTGGTAGTACAAAGTGGGGGAACAGAGAAGGAAAAAGTGAGAAAAGAAATTGTCGGTAAATAATATTATTATTTAAATGGGGCGAAAATTCGACTGTTTCAGAAACATTCCGAAAAATTCTCAAAAATAGCAAATATTAATTTAAGATACACGGTGAAATCAGATTTGAGAAATTGATGTAGTTTTCAAATTAAAAATCCTAAACTCTTCTGGTGATATTGGCCGACACCAGAATCGGTCAAATTTTGATAAATTAAAAAAAATCCCAAAAATGTATTTAAATAGAAATAAAATTTTAAGAAGTAATGTGAAAGCAATTTTTAAAAATTTAATCCCATTTAAAAAGTAAAAAATCTGAGAATCAGCCAGCGATGCCGACCGACATCGGTTTTGGAGATTTTGCAGAAAAATTTCAGAAAATTTCAGAAAATCATAAAAAAATCTAAAATATTAGAAAACAGTCTCTAAAACTAAAATTGGTCAAATCGGACTACCAGAAAGTCAAATCGGGCTACTGGTTGGTATCGGGTTCCCAGTCCGGGTCAGGGCTTACTCTAGATCTGAGAATCCAGATCCGATACTCAATAATATAAGCAATCACAACTCAAAACACATACAAGAAGAAAATTAAACAATACGGTCGAAAAAAAAATTTAGGACACGTATCTGGGTACGTATCCCGGGTACGGGTTGCTACAATCTACCCACCTAACAAAAATTTCGTCCTCGAAATTTCTATAAGAAAAGAGATGAACATGGAAATAAAGAATTGATAAGACAAGAGATGAAATACATGAGAAAATTACCACTCAAGGCTCGAATAGATGCGGGTAACGGTCACGGATGACGTCCTCCCGCTCCCAAGTCGCTTCTCCCGGACTATGCCTGTTCCATGAAACAAGCACCAACGGGATGGTCCGGTTCTTCAGGGTCTTGACACTTCTGTCCACAATAGCCATTAGTTGCTCAGTATATGACAAATCTGGCTGCAACTCCAACTCTGAATAATCCAATACATGGCTCTCATCCCTGATGTATCTCCTCAATTGTGACACGTGGAACATATTGTGCACTCCTTCCAGTGATGGTGGCAGTGCCAATATGTAGGCCACTTCTCCTACTCACTCCAATATCTCAAACGGGCCTATATACCTCGGACTCAGCTTCCCACGTGCACCAAACCTGATCACTCCCTTGGTCGGAGATATCTTTAGAAACACATGCTCTCCTACCTGAAACTCCAATGGTCTTCTATTGGAATCTGCCCAACTCTTCTGTCTGTCCTGGGCTGCACGAAAGTGCTCTTGGATGGTCCTGATCTTGTCCACTGCCTGTACTATCACATCTGGCCCCAAATGCCTTTTCTCACCAATTTCATCCCAACACAATGGTGATATGCATCTCCTGTCATATAGGGCTTCAAATGGAGCCATCTTGATGCTCGCCTGATAGCTGTTATTGTAGGAAAACTCTGCCAAATGTAGATGGTCTTCCCACGATCCCTTGAAGTCTATCATACGAGCCCTCAACATGTCTCTAGGATCTGAATGGTCTGTTCGGACTGCCCGTCTGTCTCTGGATGATAAGATGTGCTGAACTTCAGACGGGTCCCCAGACTCTCTTGAAGGCTCTCCCAGAAGCGAGATCTGAACCTCGTATCCCTGTCTGACACGATACTAACTGGAACTCCATGCAGTCGAACAATCTCCTTGATGTACTTGTCTGCTAGAAGCTCTGTAGATTGTCCCACTCTGAATGGTATGAAATGTGCTGACTTAGTAAGACGGTCAACAACTACCCATACTGCATTGTTCCCCTTTGGACTGCGGGGTAGAGCGGTGACAAAATCCATAGTAACATGCTCCCACTTTCATTCTAGTATTGGCAAAGGCTGTAGTAATCCAGCTGGTCTCTGGTGTTCAGCCTTCACTTGCTGACACACTAGACACTTCGCCATAAATTGTGCGATCTCCCTCTTCATCCCATTCCACCAGAAATGTTGCTTCAGATCCTAATACATCTTAGTTCCTCCAGGGTGTATAGAGTAAGCTGAGCTGTGGGCCTCAGCTAAGATCTTCTGTCTAATCTCCCCCTGAGGCGCACAAATTCTGCCCCTAAAATAGAGTGCACCATCAGGATGTATGCAAACATCTGATCTCAGTCCCGCTTCCACTTGCTCTCTGAACTTCAACAGTCTGGGATCTTCTCTCTGAGCTTCTCTTATTCCTCCATCAGTGTCGGCTGGATCTGAAATGCCATAAACTGCACGGATCAACTGGCCCTCCGAATAACCATCAAATTTAGCCGCTCATCTCCTTGAGTAGCTCCCCTTGCTGAGTGAGCAACATAACCATGTTGGCTTCATGTCTTCTACTCAGGGCATCCGGCACAACATTAACCTTGCCAGGATGGTAATGCAGATCTATATCATAATCTGCCATAACTCAAGCCATCGCCTCTGCCTCATATTCAACTCCTTCTGAGTGAAAATGTACTTCAGGCTCTTGTGATCAGTGTAAATCAACACTCGATCACCTAGCAGGTAATGCCTCCAAATCTTCAACGCAAAGATCACAGCTGCCAGCTCTAGATCATGCATTGGGTAATTCTTCTCATGAGGCTTTAACTCCCTAGATGCATAAGCCACCACATGTCCATGTTGCATCAATATGCATCCAAGACCCTTCTCTGAGGCATCACTGTACACAACCATTCCTCCTGTCCCTGAGGGTGTCTTCAAGATTGGAGCTGAAATCAACTTGTTCTTCAACTCCTCAAAAGCAGACGCACACTCCTCAGTCCATATGTACTTCTCTCCCTCCTGATAAGCTTAGTCAAAGGAGCTGCAATCTTCGAGAAGTCCTGCACGAACCTTTGATAATATCCAGCTAGTCCGATGAAGCTCCTGATCTCTGTCACGGACTACGGGGTCGGCCAATCCTTCACCGCCTGAATCTTGCTGGGATCCATCGAGATTCCTTCCTTAGAGACAACATGGCCCTAGAAGGCTATACTCTCCAGCCAGAACTCACACTTGCTAAGTTTGGCATGAAGCTGCTCAAGTCGGAGAGTCTGTAGCACAACCCTCAGATGCTCCACATGCTCCTCTTCATTCTTGGAATAGACCAAAATATCATCAATGAACACCAATACAAACTTATCCAGATAGGGTGAGAAGATTCTATTCATCAAATCCATAAAGACTGTTGGGGCATTGTCACTCCAAAGGGTATAACTAGGAACTCGTAATGACCATAGCGAGTTCTAAATGCCGTCTTTTGGATGTCTTCCTTCTTCACCTTCAACTAATGGTACCCTGACTACAAATCTAACTTCGAGAATACTTGGGCTCCATGAAGTTGATCAAAGAGGTCATCAATCCTCGGCAAAGGGTACTTGTTCTTGATGGTGACTTTGTTCAACTCTTTGTAATCAATACACAACCTTTTGCCACCATCCTTCTTGCTTGCCAACAACACTGGTGCTCCCAAGGTGAAGTACTCGGTCTAATTAGACCCTTTCTCGAATACTCCAACAGCTGCTCTTCAATATAGCCAATTCAATTGGTGCCATCCGGTACGGTGCTTTAGAGATGGGGTCGCTCCTGGAATATGGTCAATAGAGAACTCCATAACTCTTTCAGGTGGAAGTCCTGATATCTCCTCAAAGACATCCAGGAATTCATTCCACACTGACACCGTCTTCTTCTTGTCTTCTGCAGTGGCATAATCCCATTGATCTTCCTTCCGGAGGGACTTGCGTTCTCCAAAGAACTAAAACTCGGTTAGTATGGAGTCCTGAAGATCACCTTCTTGTTCCGACAGTCGATCACCTTATGATACTTGTTGAGCCAAGTCATGCCTAGGATCACATCGTACCCTCCAGTGTCTAGTACGAACATGTTGGCTTCTAACTTTCTGCCACACAACTCCACAGTGCACGCCTTACAAATCTTGTTAGTAGTGACTACCCCATTCCCCACACTAATTTCCCACTGGTCACCCATACATACTAGAGTTCAAGGCAATAAATCTACTGAATATGAAGCAATGCGATGCACCAGAGTCAAAGAGTAATATGACTGGAACTGAGTGGACCAAAATTGTACCCGCCACTACTTCTCCAGATGCCTCAGCTTCCTCTGCTGTCAAGTTGTAGGCCTGGCCTCTCCCGCGGCCTACTCCAGTCTGGGTCCCCTCTGAGCCTGACTCAGAGTCCGACGTTGGGAAGGAAGTGGAGCTCCTATGCCTACTGGTCCTGAATTTCTCCTCATCGGTGGTGCAGAAAATGCTGGGGGAGCTGCTCGAGCTAGAGGTGCTGGTGGTGCCACTCGTGCTGGAAGTGCTGGAGCTGCATTCCAGGTCTTCTTGAATGGACACTCTCCTACTGAGTGGTTGCCGGATCCGCATGCCAAACACAGTCCATTGGCCATACGGCAGTTCCGCTGATTGTGTCTAGGCTTCTGGCAGTACCAACACACAAGCTGCTGAGAAGGAGGCTGAAATGGCCACTTGGCTACTGGGGCACCAAAAGATCTCACTGGATCCCCCTGTGCACCTGTCGGAACTGGCACTTCATAGGCTTATGCTGCAGCTCAACTCTCCTCTTCTTCTCCAGCCCCTGCTCCACATCACGAGCAATAGAAAGAACTTAGGAGTATGTCTTCAGCTGGTGGGGTATAAGCAACATCTGAATATCCACCCTCAGTCCTTGCTGAAATCTGCTAGCCCTCTTCTCCTCGTCGGCCACCATATACGGTGCAAACCGACTAAGTCTCAGGAATTCAGCAGCATACTCATCCACCAATCGATTCCACTGTTGCAGCTTGATAAAGTGCTCCTCCATCTCCTTCTGAGCAGTTGCAGGGAAAAACCTCTCATAGAAGCCCTTCGAGAACTGGTCCCAAGAGATAGGCTTCTCCAGCCTCGCCTCCTCGGTTAGCCACCAAGTCCTCGCCACATCTTTTAGCTGGATCTTGGCCACTTCTACCTGGTTCTCACCAGGAATTCTGGCTGCCTTCAGAAGATCGGTCATGTCGATCAACCACTGCTCTGCATCCAGTGCTAGTGCCCAAAAATTCTGCCGACTGCAATCTCCTGAAATCTGGTATAGTACCCGGCCTCTGCTCCTGGGGTGCAGTCAGCAATCCTTGTCGCAAGAGCTCTGTCTGCTGCTGCTGGCTATTCATCATCCCCTGGAGTATCCTCATCATGTCATTCTCCCCGTTCAGACCTTCACGGGAAGTGTCAGGACCGTTACGTGTCCCCCGTCTCTTCATATTCGAGCTGACTGAAAAGATGACGGAATAAGGAACTGCATGAGATTTTGAAAATCAAGGGATGGATTTCAAGGAAAGAATAGATAACTTTGTACTTGTGATTGGAATGTATAACAAAGACTCGTGTGACTCAATCGTAAATTAATCCAATATTAATTTGCAGACTGGCTGTATTGAAGGTGTGAGAGTTTAGGCTCTGATACCAACCTGTGGCGCCCCGATCCGGGCAGGGTACGGGGACGCCACTGCGACGTACATACGCAGGGTGATGGTACCATCACGTATGTACGCTAAGCATCAATACAACACAATACATGGATCAGAGTGCGAAAATACGTGGTATTATACATTCCAACACAGAATAGTATAAGTACTTAGTCATCACAAATTGTGACATAATATTACATTACATCACCAGATAGTACAAAAGTAGACTGTACAAGGTACAAAAGATGGAACTCACGAGCTGAAAAAGGGAATCTCGCGAGCGGGAAAGACTGGACGAAGCTACGGCTGATCCGCCTGCTCCTCGAAGTAGGCCTGATTCTCAGCTGATGGGTCCACCTCGGTCCAACCTGTCAAATCTGAACATACAAATCCAGGATTGTTAGTGGGCAACCCAGCGAGTGCAAAAAGAAGCCAAGTGGAAAGTACAAATAATAGCAAGTGTATCATGTCAAGTATAACGTACCAAAATCAATAAGCATGGAGTAATCACAATAAAGCAAGTGTAGCAGGTTAAATGTCATGTAATCAAATTAGCAAGCATGGAGTAACTATAATAAATGGCAAGTATAAACACGACACTAAAATTCATGTAGCGTGAAGTCAATTATCAAGTTATTATTAAGACTCGTTCAATTTGTATGTTTCAGTATATGACCGTATGCCATATACTTTCCCATCAATTTCTAATAACCAACCTCACTCGGCTTGTATGCGGAAGTATATGGCACCGGTCATATACCGAAACATACAAATTGAATGAGTCTTAATAATAACTTGATAATTGACTTCACGCTACATGAATTTTAGTGTCGTGTTCATACTTGCCATTTATTGTAGTTACTCCATGCTTGCTAATTTGATTACATGACATTTAACCTGCTACACTTGCTTTATTGTGATTACTCCATGCTTATTGATTTTGGTACATTATACTTGACATGATGCACTTGCTATTATTTGTACTTGCCACTTGGCTTCTTTTTGCACTCGCTGGGTTGCCCACTAACAACCCTAGATTTGTATGTTCAGATTTGACAGGTTGGACCGAGGTGGACCCATCAGCTGAGGATCAGGCCTACTTCGAGGAGCAGGCGGATCAGCCGTAGCTTCGTCCAGTCTTTCCCGCTCGCGAGATTTCCTTTTTCAGCTCGTGAGTTCCATCTTTTGTACCTTGTACAGTCTACTTTTGTACTATCTGGTGATGTAATGTAATATTATGTAACAATTTGTGATGACTAAGTACTTGTACTATTCTGTGTTGGAATGTATAATACCACGTATTTCCGCACTCTGATCCATGTATTGTGTTGTATTGACGCTTAGCGTACATACGTGATGGTACCATCGCCCTGCGTATGTACGTCGCAGTGGTGTCCCCGTACCCGCCCGGATTGGGCACCACGGTATAGTAAGCACTCGCCTGAAACTGGGGTGAAATACCGGTTAAAAATCCAGAAAATCGACGAGCCACGCGAGAAATCCACTAGCATGTAGTTGTATATTAAAATATATAATTATAAATATTTATATAAATATTAAAGAGGGAAAGAGAGAGGAGAGAGAGAGAGGAGAGAGAAAGTTATAGGAAGAAGAGAGAGAAAGAGAAAAAATATGGTGTTTTTAGAAAAGAATTAGGATTTAAAAGGAGAAGGGTATTGATGTAAATATAGGGAAGTAAATTGGGAATGAGGTGGGGGGTATTTAGGGAATGTAGGAATTGTTAGTTTTATTTAGGGAAAGAAAGGGAAAAGAAATGAGAAGAAAGAAAGAAAGAAAGAAAAGAAGAAAGAAAGAAATAAAGGAAAAAGAAGAATGAGGGGAGGGGTGGCCGGCGGCCCTGGGCGGCGGCGCGCCGCCTGAGGTGGTGGGGGCGGCGCGCGCGGCTGGGGGGGAGAAGGAGTGGTTGTAGTTTTGTTGTTGTGGTTGTTGTTGGGTTATTTTGGTGGTGGTAGAAGATGGTGGTGGTGGTGGTTGTGGTGGTAGTGGTGATGATTGGTGGTGTTGGGGGGTTAGAGGAGGAGGAGGAGATTATGATTGGGTGGTAGAAGTGGAGAATTTGGTAGAGATGAGGATGAATTTGGAGAAGAGAAGGAAGAAGAGTGATGGGTTTTGTTGAAATTGGAGAAGGATGAGGGTTATTGGAGGTTGAAGGAGGTGGTGGTGTGAAGAGGAGGTGTTGGGGAGTTGGTTGGCCGGCCTAGGAGTGACCGGCGGCGGTGGTGGTGAAGGTGGAGGCGGCGGCCATGGGTGGGTGCATGAGTTGGGTTGTTTTGTTGAAGGAGATGAAGTTTTGATTTTGGATTTTTGTTTGAAATGAATAAGGAAATGGAAGTTTGGTGGTTAATAGAAGATGAGAAGGGGATGGAATGATGATTTAGGGGGGTGATAGGGCTGCGACAGAAGCCCTACTGCTGTAGGTAGGGGTGCCATCGGATCGGATACGGATCGGATATTACCTCTACCATATCCATATCCGCATCCAACCTTCGGATACGGATACGGATACGGATATGGCGGATGTGAAAAAATAATATCCGTATCCGCCAAAATCGGATATCAGATATAAATCGGATATTAGCGGATCGGATGCGGATACTAATCGGATATGTTAAAAATAAATATGGTTAAAGATAAATTAAACAGAAATACTTATATTACTTTTATCTCATCTACTACAATATTAAATGTGATACATACTATGATATTATTGTGTACATATCAATACATTCATCGTATTCATTATCATTTGAATAATAGATTACACGTCCTCTGGTGCTAAATGCTTATTCGGATGCCAAGGTTGATGTCGAAATACTCAAAATATTATGTGGTGCTCTTACAAGAATCGAATACTTTTCACTATTACTTTTTCACCAACTCAAAATATCAAAATTTAATACCTTATTCCATTGAAGAATAGTCTTCTCCATACCAATATCATATGAAGCACGCAACATTCGGATATCGGATCGGATACGAATAAGATATTACTTTTACCATATCCGTATCTGCACCTACCTTTCGGATACGGATACGGATACGAATATTGATGGACGTGAAAAAATGATATCCGTATCGGATTGAGGCAGATTCGGATGCGGATATCCGCAGATAATCCGTATTCAGTGGCACCCCTAGCTGTAGGTGGCGGGCGGTGGGCGTCTTTAGGCGGCTGCATTAGTTGTGGGGGAAAATCAAGGTGAAGAAAGAAAAAGAAAGAAAATTAAAAAAAAGAAAAAAAATAGGAAAAAAAGAAAATAAAATAGTTTAAAATAATTATTATTAACTAATTTATTTATTATAATTTCTGGTAGTATAAAGTGGGGGAACAGAGAAGGAAAAAGTGAGAAAAGAAATTGTCGGTCAATAATATTATTATTTAAATGGGGCGAAAAGTTGACTGTTTCAGAAACGTTCTAAAAAATTCTCAAAAATAGAAAATATTAATTTAAGATACATGGTGAAATCAAATTTGAGAAATTTGATGTATTTCAAATTAAAAATCCTGGAATCTTCTGGCGATACTGGCGACACAAGAATCGGTCAAATTTTGATAAATTTAGAAAAATCTAAAAAATGTATTTAGATAGAAAATGAAATTTTAAGAAGTATTGTGAAAGCCGTTTTTGAAAATTCAATCCCATTTGGAAACTAAAAATTCGAGAATCAGTCAGCGATGCCGACCGACACCGGTTTGGAGATTTTGCAGAAAAATTTCAGAAAATTTCAGAAAATTATGAAAAATCTGAAATATTAGAAAACAGTCTCTGAAACTAAAATCGGTCAAATGTACTACAGAAAGTCAAATTGGGCTACTGGCTGGTATCGGGTTCCTGGTCCGGGTCAGGGCTTACTCTAGATCTGAGAATCCAGATCCGATACTCAATAATATAAGCAATCACAACTCAAAACACATATAGGAAGAAAATTGAACAATACGGTCAAAAAAAATTTGGGACACGTATCTAGGTACGTATCTCGGGTACGGGGTGCTACATTGTCCATTAGATTAACTAGTCACCTATTCACCCCCTCTAGGTGATTACAATTGGCATCAGAGCCAAGTGCTCTTGATTTGGGTCTTACAACATAGAGTTAAAGATCCTCATTTTATAGCTAATCACAATATTTGTACACATACCATGGATTTCATGTCACCTCCACCTTTGACATTCTTAACATCCAAACTTGAAAGGTTAAGATGTCTATGTACCTCAAAGGCCTAGGCATTCATGTTATCTTACTACTATTAAAGATTTATATGTTAAAAATAGCAAGTATATTGAGGCTAACTCAAAAGCCATTCATGCTTTAAAGAGTACCCTAAACAATGATTATTTATCTAGGATTTCTAACATTAATTCGACTTTTGTAGTTTGGAACACCATCATCTCCCTTGGCGAAAAAGAACAATATTATGCGGGGAGCGAATCGGATGTTGGAAGTAAAGCTTCCAACATGTGCTACATGGTCCAGGGATAACCCCCTTGAGGTAAATACCGAATCCGAGGTAGAAGAAGATGTTGATGTTTTTCATTGATTTTACAAAGGGGAAAACTTACAAAAAAAAAGGTCGAGGAGCTAAATTACAAGTAACACAAAAGATTACAAGTAGATCTCCTCAGAGATTCTGGAGAAGTGTGCCGATAGGAGTCTGGTCAGTGCGCGACCACTTTGTCCCTTTGACGATGCGAGCGATGAGATTCCCTTCTCGCCTGGTTCGGGGAATTGGAGAACAGAAGGTTGGTAGAACCCTCTTGTTACTTCTCAAAACCGCCTTCGCTTTGAATTCCTTCTCGCCTGGTTTCAGAGATTCCTTGAGAAGAAGGTATTAGGGTATCAGTACCCTGATTAGAGAAGAAGTTCTCTAAAGTCTCTGAATTCTGGAAAGCAAGAGAATAGTTCTCTGTTTAGCCCCTCTCTCTGGCTTGTGGAGGTCTCTGCCTGTGGAGATCTCGTGCCGTCTCTCTCTGGGGGTCCGGTTTGTGCCGTCTCTGGATCCGGTCCTCTCTCCTTGTGCCTCTGGTGGGCTATTTATAGGGAGAACAAGGGTATAATTGTCCCTTGAAAATATGGAAACAGATTGAATCAAATCTGTTCAAATTTAGAAAGTAGCCTTGCTGCGAGGCTAGAATCAGCTCCTGCGAAGCTAGAAGTAGCAGGTAGATCGGTCTCCTGATCTGTTTTGGATTCTTTCCATATAATTAGAAGATCTCCTTGATCCTCTTACTCGTTTTAGGAGAGTCAAGAGATTATGGCAATCAACTGCCAAATTTGATCTCAGATTTGATCTTCATTGGATTTAACCTTGATCCTGATTAGATTTGATCTCATCTGGAGATTTAATTGGTCAAAGGTTGACCATAGCAGACCTGCAGCGGAGCTGCCGCGTCGAGCTCACAGCGGAGCTGGAAGGCGCATCTGGCGAAGTCAAAAGAAAGCTCTTCAGCGGAGCTAGATAAACATCTGTGGCGAAGCTACTGAACATCCTTCTGCGCGGTTGCGTGTTGCTTCGAGCGAAGCTAACTCTGAGCACTTCAGGCGAAGCTATAAGTTAGCTTCCTGACGGAGCTGTGAATGGCTTCAAGGCGAAGTTGGATGATCTTAGCCTCTCAGGCGAGGCTATCCCTTTGGGCTCATGTGATGCTAAGTGTTAGCATCTTAGACCTGCTGAGGTCTGTTTAAAGACAATCTGGGCTTACTGTCTGCTTCACTGGATCAGTAGAGTCCAAGTTGCTGCTTTGTCCCTCGGAGATGGGTGAAAACTGGTCGTCAGCTCATCTGTCACTTGTCTTTTGTAAATGTCAACAAGTACAGAACTGGTCGTCAGCTTGTCTATCGCTTGTCTTTGTAAATGTCAACAAGTTTAGACATTGTTCAGGTCAGTCATCTTGTCTGTTACTTGTCTTTTATAAATGTCAACAAGTTTAGACATTGTTCAGGCCAGTAAGAATCTTGTCTTTTTTAAAGTGTCAACAAGACCCCCTTCAAAGTTTTCGAAAGTCTGCAATGGCTCAGACTTCGAAATACTTTGAATTACTTTGAACGGTGGTATGTGAAGTACGAACGTCGCCATAGTGGTTGAGTTCAGCTTCGCTTTTAATCCTGCTTTGGGTAGATTCGCCGAAGAATCGTGTAGATTCGCGACTAGTAGCTTCGCGTCTGGGTCTCCCGGAGTAGATTCGCTTTGGAATGTCGTTTCTTTCCCGAGGCCAACTGCTTTCGGCCAGTTACGAGAAGGATTGCTCCTTTTTCGAGGTTAGAATAACCTCTCTTGCATTAATCGAGGAGATCATTCCTCCCTTGTGCATTTCTGAGGAAAACTGTTCCCTTTCTCAAGGCTCAATAAATGCATTTAACGAGGGAGTTTATTCCTCCCTTGCGCGTTTTTGAGGGAAATCGTTCCCCTTCTCAAGGCTCAATAAATGCCTTAAATCCGCTCGCGCTTCTATGCTTGAAGCCGTAGCGGTGCGCTCAGGCCATGAGGCCTATAAATAGGACACCTGAGGTCCTCTAAAGAGAAGGGGTCTGCTCATATCTTCTCTTGATTATTAGAGAGAGATACTCAGATCTCTGAACTAGTGGGGATGCCCACTCTGGTCATTACCCGGCCAAGAACCGGTGAGTCTCAGTCATCCAGAGACTTTACCAATGAACTGATAACTTTTAGGGAGTTTATCTCCCTTAATATAGCTTTAACAACTGCCTTAGGGATTGATCTCCTTGTTCTTCATTTTGTATTGACTGATCTGCAGAGAAGGGTTTCAGCCCTGTTTCCCAGCTTCCTGGCGAAGCTATCATTTTCACTTGATCAAAGGAAGATCATTGCATGGTTGCCTGCTAGGTTCGCCACATAGGCAAGAATGGGACTTAGTCTCTTCAAGATTGAGCCAGTCTTGCCATATAGGTGGGGCTAAGACTGCGTCCCTCAGGATCAGTCTGGCTTAGCCATATAGGCGAGGCTTAGGACTTGGCTTATGCTGAGCCAGCCCATCATCATTGTGCAAGCGAGGCTATCCTCTGCTTAACTGAAACTGAAATCCATTGTTAAATTGCAATTGAATCGGATATAAATTGCTTCACCCCAAAGAATTTGACTTAGCATTTCACTTTTGCAGTTTTCCTTTGACTTACTGCTAACTTGTTTCCAGTTTGGGTTGCAGTGAGCTATGTTCGTTAGCCTTTTGTATTGATGAAAGAGACCAAAGACTTGTCTCTTGCTTTTCAGTTGAAACTTTAATCCTAAGTAGGAGGAACAAACTGGGGTAGCTGATGTGTGTCCCAGAAGAGGTTGGCAGTCGCTTATAGAGATGATTCACTTCGAGGCGAGGCTGGTAGTCGCTTATCCGAGATGATCCACTTCGGGAAAGCGGACGTCACCTGTAAGGTCTCGGATCCTTCATTGCCAATTTTCATTAAAGACGATCCAGCCTTCTGGTGGCAACCGGTCCTTTGCCAATTTTCATCAAAGAACATCCAGCTTTTTGGTGGCAAAGTCTGCCATTAGGCGAAGGATTACGGCCTTGTGTAGGAGGAAGGCCTTCGTGTCCAGTTAGTCTGGCTTGGAAGTAGATAGGACACTTGTATGCCTTTGGAGCAAATGATTCTGTTGTACGAAAGACAACCTTGATGTAGTAGTATCAATGTACCTTCCCTTTTAAATCAATAAAAGTTCAGTTTCTGGTTATCTGATTTGCTTCTCCTTCACTTGAATTGGTCCGGCGGAGCTAAACTTCGTGTGAAGTTAAAGACATGATCTCATCTGAACCAGGAACGAGCTTCAGCGAAGCTAGCATGAAGTCTCCGCGAAGTTCGGACTGTGCTTTAGCGGAGCTAAGGCATGCTTCTCGGCGAAGTTATCGATACGTCACGCTAAGTCAGCACTAGGCTTACAGTGTAGTTAGCCCTTAGTGGGGCTGAATCAGCGCTTCTCGGGAAGGCGCTTTAGGTGCTATTTCAAATTAATTGAAACGTCAGCCTGTGCTCTTTTCGAGGCATCGTTTAGGCAATCATCAGCCTATAAAAGCCTGATTGGGCTGAGAGAGAAGGTCATCACTTCTCTTTAAAATTTCCAGAGCACTTGACTGTTCTTCTTCTTCTTCTTTCTTTACTTGAGAATCCAAGAACCTCCTCTGTTCTTCAATGTCTCCCAAGAGAGGAGCGGGAAAAGAGGTCGCAACCTCTACAACGGAGGGTCCTTCTCCTCCTCCGATCATTGAACGACCGATCGTGGTAGGGATCTTTCCCTTTTTGATTAGAGATTGCCATCTCTTTTAAGCCGATTTCTGGCTATCTTTAGATGAATCCAGAATGATCAATCATGATCTTGTGATTTTAGGGAGTTCAATTCCCTGAATTTCCCTTGATTTCTTGACTGGGAATATTAGAACCGAAGGGTTTCTTCTTTAAGCTTCCGGCGAAGCTATCCCTTAGGCGGTTCACATCCTATTGAATAACAGAATGCGAAGCTGTCCTTTGAAGTGTAACTGAAAAGGACCTTAATGCCCTTAAAATAGTCTTTAGGCAATAACACCTTTCTGACGAAGTTAGCCCCTGGGGCTTTGCCGCATTCTGTTAATCTTCCAGAGCGAAGAAGAAAATACTTTGACATTTTCCTGCATCCTGCCTTCATGTGGAATGCGGAGTTACACTGCAGCTGCGAAGCTAAGCTTCGGGGCGAAGCTATCATTAGGCCAGCTTCGCTCGGAGAGCGAGGCTATGCCTTAACAGAAGTTGCATTTTGTTTTAGCCCTTGTTTGGCTGATGAACTAATCGTAGTTTTTTTTTGCTCTTGCAGTGCACTATACTCCTGGTCCTCTGAACAGTCTCTTTAGCACAGCCAGGGGCTAGATGGCAACGTCAACCTGCAGTTTCAAGGGCAAGCTTCGCTGTTCAGCGAGCAAAGCTCTCCTGCCCAGGATACACTTATTCTTGGTGGGGATCAACGCACCATGAGGAGCATCTTAACTACTGCTCCTCTTGAAGATTCTGACCGAAAAGAATCTATCAAAAGCCCGCTCATGTTCGGAGATGCAGCGCCAGACCATGATCGCCAGCTGCTAGCCAGAGAGGGGCAATGGATTTTCAAATTAGATGGTGAGAAGTTTCTATCTCCCGTCTAGCAAGCGACATTTTCCTTGTCCTTCTTTCAATGCGTGACGAAGGCTCAGAAGATGCAGTGGCAAGTGAGTCGGACTACTGAATCCGTTCACGTAGGGAAGTTAATAATTCCTCACCCGGTTACACAAGATCGGGGCCTCCTCGTTGCATAATGGGCCTCCACCCTGGGAATGTACTCCAAGACATCCCAGTGAGAGAAAATCCTGCGGTGGCGCAGACCTTTGGGAATCAATTCTTCAAGGTTCGTGGCAACTATCCAGCACTGATTTCAGGACTCCCAGGGGGATTCACCCTCCGAAGGCATGGTGGAGGGATTTGACTTATATGTCCTTGCTCATTTTGAGGAGGATCTGGAGAGGCTGAATCTTTATGAGGCCGTCAGGGCGACCTGCTATGGCATTCAGATGAGCGTAGCGAACTTCTACGCCATCTTGAGTTATACTGCCCGGCTACAGGGACCTTCTTCACCCC